>JAHWFP010267737.1:5600-60940 GCA_023313725.1 Lithobius niger | reverse complement strand
CTGCTGCCTTGTAGTATCGTCGTTAACTTCATTTTCTTTAAAAAGCTAAAGCATCGCCGCACGACTAAAAGAGGCTGGGGCCCGAATTCCTTGTCTGGCCAGCTTGGCTTTTATATCTTGCATTGTCCAGTTGGCCGGATTGCTTGGATCCAGATTGCCGGTTTGTTTGCGTTTTAACGGCCGACCTCGCTGACTCGTCTTTTCCCGTGGTTTCCCCATGATCACAGCAATAATTAAAAGTTCGCAGATTCACGAAAAACACAGTGGAAAACTGGGCGAAAATCGAGCGAAAATTGAGCACTAATCATGAGCATGCAATCAGCACTAAGCAAGACGCACAAGTGACATCCCGCAGTAGCGGGGATAAGGCAAAGCAAAGTAGGTCACCTTGCACAAATAATCCCCCAACGCAGTTGGGGGGGGGGGGGGTTGTTCCCCATGCCGCTGCCCAAACCTGTCCCCAATGCAAGCATTGGTTCGCAATATATTTGAACTTCCAAAATGGTCAATTTGCAAAAAAAATCCATATCTGGCCACTATACAACTAACTTGCAGGGTAAATCGCTCTGTAGCACAGCCAGCTGCACTGCGACAAAGCATTGTATGTCACGCTTGATCTGCTTAGGGAGCAGTAATTATGAAATTAACTCGGTGTACAATTAATAATGCCATAATACTATCAGTGTAGCACATTGTACAGTGGTACAGTAAAGCCAGTATATACTGCAGTTGGTAGAGTTCAAGTGGTCACTGACAAGTTAATGTGGGAGAGAAAATTTAACAAAAGCTTCTTGGTTACCCCTGTTGGTACTAACAGTGGGAACTGAACAGAATTCAGTACATTACTACTTTTTTCCCCGGGGGGGGGGGGGGGGGGGAGTTAAAAGGAATGGCATCAATGTTAACCGCTTCCACCATTGAAACAGAAACACTGCCAGCAAAGAAATAAAATAAAGCACAGCACACGTACGTACCTTGTCTGTTATGTGCCTTGTGAGCAAAATCCAAACAGCTGAAGCGGACGATGGTTTTACTTCTAGACTATACTGAGGGTTGTCACTAATATTATAAATATCCTTTACAGGACCTGAACCAGTTCTCCACGTTCTGGAACAAAGGAGTTAACCATAAGTCTGTACTGATTCCGGAGATTATGATCCAAAGTGCAAAGTAAAACTCCGCACTGCAATATTATTCCATTATCTTAGTAGCTGAACTACACACTACAGGAAAGTAAGAATGAGTGAATAAACTACCTCTCCCTCCCTTGTGAGAAGTCGATCGGTCCAAACATTGCAACAAAATTGGTGATTCTACCAGAGAACTCGTTCTCGCAGGAGAATCGAAGTTCTCAGAGTAGAATCCGACGAAGCTGTGTTAACTGGTGGGAAGTCCCTCTTACCTGTCTGACCAATCGGCACCCTTTATTTCACCCTTTGTATACAATTATTCCTTAATTTATGCAATTTTTGACGTCATTCCTGCTGCCCGCGTCACATCCGGTTCCCCTTCATCCCACTTCCTCCTCCATGCCTATTCCCCATTGCTTTCAGCTGGCTGGCACCTATACCTGCGCCAGTGGAGGCGGGAGGGAGGTTAAGCTAACCCAGCTTCGTCGGATTCTACTCTGAGAACTTCGATTCTCCTGCGAGAACAAGTTCTCTGGTAGAATCACCAATTCTCATTCATAGAATCACTCTTCGCTGTGTCACCCGGTGGGACAGATTCACACTAGTGGTGCAGCCCAGCCATTTATCTGGATTGTTACAGCAGGCTCTATACCTGTTCATCCGTTGGCACAGCTTTCCAGCTAGACCCGGCGCCAATTCTCGTTGATAGTGTGAGTGAAATACTGATGGATCGCAATTACCCGGGACAGCGATGCTTCACAACCCACGACCACAGCCGAACACCCCAAGCCGGCCCGGAAATGTGTTACGTACATGCCGGCCACCTGCCCCGTATTACAGAGCCATCTCGCTGATGCCTGTTAGGAAATTTACCCGGCCCGTGCGGTCGTATGTAGGACAGAAACAGCTGTTCCGGCCCGGGTCCAGTCTCCAGCGCCTCCATACCTCGTGAAGGCTTGGTCCTTCTAAAGGACGATCGCCTATACCACAACACCCCCCTCCCCTCCCCCAAGCCCCTGCCTCGCTGCAAAGTAGCCGGGGATAAGGAGAGGGCGCCGCTGCCCTGGTCGTTTTATGGCGACATACGATGAGAACGCATCGGTTGGCATACAGCCACCCCTCGCCGACTAAGGCACGTAATTCCACCTGACCCACTGCCAGCCAGTCTCCCGTAACCTGACCACCATCGCCACGTCACCTACGCACTCCTGCCGATGCATCAGAATCCGAGGAATACTCCTTTCCCTCTTTGACAAATGACCGCCTGACTAAAAGGACGCTTCGCCCCACGAAAAAAAAAAAATTTGAATTCCTCATTCTCTCCCCCTCCGAGGGGGAGAAGGGGGGACGACAACCCCACTCCAGTGCTGGCCTAGAAAACTGGCCTCATCCTGGCGTCATCTCCAACAGGACACAATGAGACCAGCATTTCATACAACATCAAAACCCCCTTATTTTTATTACCTTACTACCGCAATCTCTCCATACAACAACAAAGGGCCACTGATGGGGGGGGGGGGGGAGGCGTTAAGACAACCTATTTCTCCAGACCTCCTGAGAAAGAACCGGGCACCTACGTAATCTCCCGAAATGCCCCTGCAATCTAGGCATCTATACCGACAATCCACTCTTGGCACCGCATGTTGGGGAGGGGAGGGGGAGGGGGGTTATGGCCTGCCGGCTAAGCTGAAGGTCGGCAGCACTCAATAATACTTTAGGCCCGCCTGTAGTCGCCTGCACATACGCTACACATGTCTCCAATAAATGGCATACCACTTAACACGTTATCCTCGAGGCACTACTTCCTCAATGCACTTTTCTAGTATCTCCTATTTGACAAACACTTCAAACCTCGTACACGAAGTACGGACACCCTATTTGCATCGTATGCAAAGCATAAAAATCACATCAACCAAACCGCCTGCGTTTCCCACCGGACACCAGGTCCAAATACTCAACAGCCGACTTAACAAAGCCAATCCAACAATAGCCAAAAAAAAATATATATATCGCCTACATATGTAAAAAAAAAAAAAAAAAAAAAAAAAAAATCAACGTCAACATTAACGAACGCCTCCGGTACCCACTCTATGCCAGGCCCAATGCAAATTCCAACCAAACGTCGCATGACAATGTTGACATAACATAAACATCCCGATCGCCTCACGGGAATTTCCTACCCCCCCCCTCCGTGCCACATGGCGCTTCCGTGGAAATCAACCTACACCAACGGGACCTGCACGATTTCATTGCGTGCCTCTGTTTACTTTAATACCACCAAAAACCATATGCACATTGCATAATACACGGGAATTCATCACGGGCCTACCGCCACTTACGCCTCCGTGACTTTTCACACCACCAATTGCACATTGCAATATTCAAGTCCGTAGACTCTACACTCAACATTTTCACTTAACCAGCCCCAAACGCTCGGTTTTCATTCACCTTGAGTAATCGGAATACACATTCTCGCCTCGATTACTCGGCATTTTCTTAAACAACAAGCCTACTCAGCGCCTCGAGCCGGATTACCCTCTTGCGGCGCATGCCGCACTCGGGTATTATAATTACCATTATTACTACTAATAGTAGTATCATTAGTATTTTATCATTATTATTATTATCATTAAAATCACTTTGCCTCTTCGAATCAAAACCATCTTTCGTAATGCGCCTTGCCCATCTCGTGGGCGGAATTACAAGGGTAATCATACGCCTCGTCACTTTGACGGAATTCACGGCTCAGAAAATTTTGTACCAATTCGCCTCGTCCCTGTGACACTATTTCACTACGCCTTTTCGGACTCATGCCCGAAACGTTAATCCTACATTCTTTGAAAAACAGTACTCATCACCATTTGCCGAAATGCCCCCTGCATTTCACTAATTCTAATCGCTTTCCATTTTGATTTCCGTCCGGCTGTTTCCACGCCAAGAAACTCCGCCATTCCTGGCATCCGCCGTATAATCCATTCGTAAAATTGCACTAGCAGAGTTCGTTTTACACCCGACGGCACGACAATGTCCATTTTCGCAAGTTTACTTCGAAGTTCGGACGTGGTCCAATTAGCAGGGTCAGAACTGTCCAAGTTCGTCGCACTGGATGGCACATTTCGCTTAGTTGGCCGCTTAGTTTCGGTTTGTAACTAAGGAACCTAGCATCTCAATTGCTTCTTTCTGTTTCGCTTGTGGTAGTACATTTCTAAACTGTTTCAAACTACAACTAAACCTAATGCTTGGTGGATAACTTGTGTGCAAGAAGCTCATTTCTCTCAAAAACCTTTCTTAAGTAGCTGTTTGCGGGTCACATTTTTTTTATTTAGCCAAAAAAAAGTCACCAGGCAGGGCCTGAGAACCGATAATTTTTTTTTTCGTGGCCTAATTAGAATTTTGCAAAAACTTTTAACTTTTCAAGATTTCCACGATTATTTAAATGGTCTTGGGTTGCCACAACTCGTAACAAATTTTAAGCAAAGACCATCACTTTTGAAAACAGTAGAAATTTGTAGGAAATCATTTTTTCTGATGACTTATAACACTCCACAGTACGGCATTATTTACAGAATAACAGTTCACTGAATACACAGTACTATTTTTAGTTCCCAAGATTGGTTCTGCTGTTCGCTAAATAAATGGGTTCAGCTTGGTACAGTTTAGTTATCCATAAAATGACCTGCAACTCTTTTTTGGACTGGTGCTTCCTTCTTACACATCAAAGGGCATATTGAAGACCAATGGATAATTTTTTTTTTTTTTGGTTTGGGGAGGGGGAAGGAGGGACTGTAAGAAATTAATTTATACATTTGCTATTTCTTTTTATTTACGTCGCTTTTGTTAGTTTAGCCCCACCTTGTTAATTTCCATCTGAGGCCCGTTTTTCTGATCCAGACTTTTGGTGAACTGATTAATAAGCAAACAGGAATACCGATCAAGTTTGCATAACTACAGTTACACCCTTGATCCGTGGTACGTATGTGAGAAGTTTTGTTTTATTTCTGCCAAGACTAGCACCATGCCGACTTACACTGAAGAGACCACAGTGAAAAGATCACAACCAGAGCTTTCTGATTCAGTAATTATACTGATAAAAGCTTGACTCGCTTCTGAATGGTCGCCGACAACAAACCACAGATCTATACAGTATCTTATTTAGAGGACACAATTAGGGATGCCGATGTCGATGTCCGATCCCGATGTTGGAAAAACATCGGCCGATGTCCGATTCCGATATCTTGTGGTTCGATGTTTAAGAACGTAAAGTGAAAATAAGTTACATTTTCCCTTAAGTCAAAAATAATTGAGAGGATTTCAGAAAGAAAATTAAAGATGTCTGTCGGCCTACAATTTATCACCCAGAAATTAATTATAAGCACACTGTCACAAAAGGATTTAATAAAATTGTGGATTTCCGATGTTTTATCGTCTGTTGCCTAAAACCGATGCTCCGATGACCGGTGTGGCGTAAAAAGGCTGATTCCCGATGTCCGATGCCAACATCGGTGCATGGCTAGACACAATTTCACCTTCATTCTCATTAAGCCCATATTAGGGAAATGATGTCACCTTCGTTAATCATCAGATTTTTACGGAAACCAGAAGCTGCTTCTCGGCAGTGTTCATAGTAATAACGCCTGTATTACGGCAATGAAGTCACTTTCGTGAATCGTCGGACTTTTACGGAAACGGGAATATGCTTTTCAGTGAGGGTACGTTTAACGTGGTGTATCAACGGTATTAAAATGTTGTTTAACCCTTTTAGGCCTAAGCCATTTTTTTCAATTCACGTGCGAAAAAGCATATGGCTGCAACATGGCCGCCATGAACAAGTTGCATGCCTCACGAAAATTAATTGTAATTAAAAAACTATGCGGTGTAGGAGTATAAAAATTCGCAGACGTAATAATTATATTGTAAATTATTGACCAGAAATATAATTGGGACCATCGTCCTACGTTTTCATTATTAAAAAAAATCCTGAAGTTCGACTACGTGAACAGCAATAACGAAAGTTTCAACTTACAGTACTCAAAATGATAACATCCACTCGATATTCTTCCGTCACAACGCGCGTCATTACTTCCGAAAGTATTATTTTATGTTTTATTACCGTAAAAATAGTTTAAAGTTGCTTTATTTCTTCGAGATTCACGATCGATTACAGCTTACTACCAAATCGTTGCCGGACGCCATAATGACCGGCTGCCCGCAAAGCGACGCGCTGCTGCTGGCGCCAATGGCTGCGACCTTGACTCGCTTCGCGTGACGTCACTCGCGAACGGCCGAAGAGTCACGTGCCGCAAACGAGCCAACCAGCACTCGCGATAGCTCGCGAGGCCGAAGCGTTTGGACAACGGTCGTTGAAACAGGACATTTCATTGGAGGAATACAGGCAGTGATGTTGGAGTTGATGACGTCGTTTTTCGCGGGCCAGAAAATTGGGAATCCCCTCTCTCGAACGCGACCAAGATGGCGGCTGTACGTTGTGTCGTTCCGGAGATACGATCATTTGGACCAAGGGCTATTTTCAGCAAATAAATGCCATTTCACGTCCATTTTGGCGACGAGGCCAACAATAACATTGACTTAAGGTAATAAACAGATAATATTAAATTAAAATAACCTAAATAAACCGAAAATATACGTTCTAAATTATGTAATTCAATCGGAGTTACGCCTCCGATGTACGCAATAGGAAATTTTTTTTTTAACAAAACTTAAAACTCGGCTGTACCGGGCTAACGATACATCGTCGTGTCGGCTTTTTCGCAGTGGAATTGCGATAACGATATATCGTCGCTTAGGCCTAAAAGGGTTAAGCCTAATACGAAACACCTGCGCCGAAGCAAATGAAATTACAGATTGGTAGACGAAATGTGATGGGGGCTAGTATCACTACGCTAAATAGAAGTAAACATCTAGTTTCATTAGTTTCAACTAATCTTGACATTGTAACCATCATAAAACTAAACATCGTAAATCAAAATTACTTCATAAGCTGAAATCGTATATTGAAACCGTAAAACAAATTTACTTTGAAGAATCATATTGCGGAAAGAAAATGAAGATTCTCCCAGAGAACTTGTTCTCGCCAGGAGAATCTAAGTTCTCTGAGAGGAATCCGACGAAACTGTGTTACAACATTGGGATCCTTCCCTATGCCTACGGCGCTTTTTTACCTCATTAACGCAGTCATTTATGCAAAATATTGCGTCACTTCCGCCTCTATCCCGCTTCCCCCTACCCTGTCCGCGTCCACTCACTCTTTTCTTGCTGTGAACGCACGATTCCATGCAGGGAGGCGGGCGGGCCCTGTTTTGTAACACAGTTTCGTCGGATTCCTCTCAGAGAACTTAGATTCTCCTGGCGAGAACAAGTTCTCTGGGAGAATCTTCATTTCTCCTTCGTAGAATCCTCCTCACTGTGTTACAACATTGGGATAGATTAGGAAGCAGTGCACACCTCGGAATCGCTCCGAATATGGCTGTGGTGACCTTGGTCCCACTTAATAATCAACCAGTACCTACACCCCAGACTACCCAGGGACCCCACTCATCCGCCACCTCGGCGTCCAAGTACGGGTCCCAGAGAAGGGCCCCTGCGCTCTTCAAGGGATAAGGTCCCTCCCTGGCGCAGGCCAACAGCCGGACGAACCAGGCTGCACACTGCCAGTCCGGTGTCACTAGTACTGCCCACTCAACTCGATCCACGATGAGTTTGTCTACGCAACGTCCAATTAAAGGACACGGGGGAAAAAGATACGGGAAGAACGGGCCCCAGTTCACACTGAACGCATCCACAAACTCTGCCCCTGGGCAGCGTCCCCACGACCCAAATCGCTGCAATTGGGCCGTCGCCTCCGATGCGAATACGTCCACGTCTGGCGTCCCAAACCACCTACAAATCTTCCGGAACACCGCAGTACACAATCGGAAGTCAAATCTGTCCCAGAAATTTCGAGACAGCCCATCCGCTGTCACGTTCAACTTCCCCGGCACAAATGCCGCCTGTACCACACAATCCAACTGACTTCTACGCTGCTCTAGGCAACGGACCATGGCATTTAGCATCTGGGACTTTGTCCCCCCTTGATGATTCACATATGCCACGGCCACTACATTATCCGAAAGGATTCGCACGACCCGTCCCCTGACCAGGTCTCCAAAAACGTCTAGCGCTTTAAGCATAGCCAATAATTCCCTTGCATTTATATGCAAGGCAGCCTCCCTGGGCTGCCACCTCCCCTGCGCTTGCGAATCCCCAGTGGCTGCTCCCCAGCCCATGTCCGATGCGTCCGTTGTCACCACTACTGTGGCCTCCACCGAGACCCACGATTTTGCTACCACTGAGCGACCCAGAGCCTTCGCCCACCAGTCCAAATCTTCGCAAGAACCGCGCGAGAGGCTTCCTCCGTGCACTCCCGCACGACACCAGGTCACCAGGTCATGTTGCCACCAACGTGTGTGCAACTTGCCGTTCTCCACGGCACACAACAAACTTTCTGCCCGCCCCAACAACCGTTGAAGCTCCTTAACAACCGTGACCGGGTCTTGTTGCAGCCTCGCAACCACGCATACCATACCAGCCTGCTTCTCAGGTGGCAGCGCAAACCGGGCTGACTCTAGATCCAACATCATTCCCAAAAATCGCAACGCCTGCGACGGTACCAGCACACTTTTTTCGTAATTTACGAAAAATCCCAACTTCCGCAAGGTTTCCAACACTCTCCGCACATCCCGCCGCACACTTGCTGCGGACGGGCCTACTACTGCAAAATCATCCAGGTAAATGAAAATTAACACACCGGCCCGGCGCAAGAAGCGCCTCACCACTGACATAAGCTTCATAAAAGTACCCGGGGCTGAAGCCAACCCAAACGGCAGCACACAAAAACGGTAAAGACAACCTTGGCAGGAAAACATTAACAACCGTCGTGCACCGTCCTTTATTGCCACTGCATAGTATGCTTGAGACAGATCTATGGTAGCCATCCACCACCCTGGTTGTAAATGTTCTACCACCCTTGGTAGTGTATCCAAGTAGCACTTCCGTACAACTACAAACTCATTCAAGCCTTTCAGGTTCAAAATTATCCTGATCGATCCGTCCGGCTTTGCCACTGAAAATATTGGCGACACAAATCCTACACTTCCGTTTTTCACTCTCTCAATTACACCTTGAGCTAACATCTCGCTCAATTTCGAGGCAATCTCCTTCGCATCGTCAAACAACGGCGGCCTCGCCGAAACCGCCCTCAGCGGTGGCGTATTTCCCAACTCTAGACCAGCACCGTCTACAATATCCAACACCGCCGGCGACGCCCCAATGGCCGCCCACTCTGCCCTATGGCCTCTCAAACTTCCAGCACGCCATGTGCTCATCATTTTCAAGCTCCGTTCCAGCGCTTGTTTTCCAACAATCCAACCGCACACACAACAAAACTCATCTACTCCCGCTCGGTATCGTCGATGCCTTACACGCCCCAGTGTTTCGCATCGTCCAAAAAAATAAAAAATATATTTTAAAACCGAGCCATTCGTACTTTCTTATTACCAACACCAACTACTTTTTCCACCGTCCGCCACTCGCGGCTCCCGCCGGTTCGGTCAGCAACCGACTCCGACAATGGGTTTCACATATGAACTCCCAACCACACCTTCTCCTTCAAATTCCATCACACAAACCAAAAACAAATACTACGAACCTGACAATCCGCATTAGACCACTGCCGCCACGTTCTCAAGAAGCAATTATATCCACGTGCGGACGTACTCGGCCGGCCTAACAGGCCGCCACGTTTTTCGTTCCCACAAATTCTGCCGTTACCATGCCGGCCGCCATCTTAATACTCTCCAACCAGTATCGATAGAAATACTCACCACCAATCGCGTAGCCTCGTAGCCACGCTGCTTTGCTTGGAAAGATGGCGCACCTCAGTTCAACTGCGAAAACGAACTTTCGAAACGAATTCCCCTTAGGAATTCAACAATCTTAGCTTAAGAATGTCTGACTGCACGCGCCAGCGGCAAGAAAAAGAGTGGGTGGACGCGGACAGGGTAGGGGGAAGCGGGATAGAGGCGGAAGTGACGCAATATTTTGCATAAATGACTGCGTTAATGAGGTAAAAAAGCGCCGTAGGCATAGGGAAGGATCCCAATGTTGTAACACAGTGAGGAGGATTCTACGAAGGAGAAACAAAAATACTGAAACCAAATCCCACTGGGGATATTAAAGCCAATAACCTAGCAATCAATTTACTTACTGGTGTGTACAGTATGTGTGTGTAAAGAGGGACGGATTCCAATTCATGTAAACAACATCAAAAAAACGGTAAATTGAATCGTAGTCGATCCAAAACACCCCTGAAAGAATAGAAAAACAAAGGAACTTGAAATAAATCAACACACGTTAATGCTAAAGCTGCACCGATACCGATACTGGGTCAGATCGGTTGCCGATATTTGAGTAGTTGGTATCGAACCGGTATCGGCAACTTTCACCGAACTATCAATAACCCTGAAACTGTTTGAAATAATGACACACAATTTGTAAAGTTTTGGTTAGGAAATCATTGATTATCTACCTACCTATCTTTTAACTGTTCGTCAGCATTTATAAACTTTTTACTATAATAATTATTCGGCTTTTGAAGAAAGCTACACCATTATGAAGGTTAATAAACAAAAATAAAGAGTAAAACTGCATCTGTAACCGTATCATCAGTACAGCCTTAGTTCTCTGGTGAATATTTAAAAAATATGTACTGATTATATACAAGGGCGAAACGAATACGGAAATACAATACGGGCAAAATACAATAACTTTCTAGAAAACATAGTAGTTACCATTATCAAACATCTGAGCACTCTGAGGGTCGTAATGCAATTCCTGTTTCAATGACGAAGTCCAGTTAACTGTGTCCTTTTCCGAGTAGTTCCCTTTCCAGCGTAAATGGCTCCAAGGATTTTTCAATAAGAACAATCTCTTTCCCTGAAGGAAAAAAAACAACATTAAAAACACAATTTTTAAAAGAAGATAGCCATAGTTTAAGTCAGTCATTTTTTCTTGCAGTAATTTGCCCAAGTGGTTGCCGAATTTAGTAGCAAATCCTACTTTTAAAAGCCAAACAAAATGACAAAATCATGCCAAAAACACAAGGAAACAGACTTCGTGCCTATTGTAGGCGGCTGAAATTGAAGTTTATTTTAAATTTATTTTTATGTTTATTTTAACAACTTTACCCCGCAACCATACTTGTTAAAGCTTCTTAAAAATCTGAGTGCAATAATCATTTGGTTAAGTTTAGAATTTTTTGCCTTTTGATGTAAGGTACTGCTCTTCTCGGGCCTTTTTCACGTTTTAGAATTTTTTAACGTAAGGCGATAGTTTTTAACAATTAGCTGAAGATTGAAAAGGTTGTCAATGTCGCCACCGGTAAATGACCTAAGTCATTCTCGACGATAATTTTGATGTGCACACCTCTGTGGAACAATGCTAGCTACAATTTAAAATTAAAAAATCATCACAATGGAAGGTCAGAAGGTGTTAACTAGTGTGAAGATAGTATTTAATTAGTTCTAATGTTCTCAGAACTTTTAGACCCAATTTTTTACAGTTTTAATTTCATAACTAAGCAGCAGCTGCAGAAAACTGCGTCGGAGAGTAAGGTCAATTCATGCAACATGGGGTCGAGAGTTCGTGTTACCGTAGCAACATGGAACCTGCAAGCATTCTTTTATCAAATGATCGAATGAGTGTCGTTAACGGAATCTTTTTTTTTTTTTTTTACTGTTTCCAGCCTTCTTGTAGTGGTTAAATGTTATTATTTTGTTGAGTTACAGTTTGAGTTACACAGCCACAAAAGAAGGGGATTACTCGGCAATTTTTTTTTGGTAAATACCTCTGGCCAAGTCTGCAATCGAGCCTATACAGAAACTAAGTTTTAAACAAAGGTTTGTTCACACTAATACCTGTTGCAAAATAAAGAAGAAAAGAGACCATACTGATATGATCTGAAACCAAGGGTCCAGACGTAAGGAGCCAGAAGTAATACAATGTTACCATACTGATGAAAAGGCAAAATACAGTCATGCAGACAAACCAAGTCGATAAGCACTCTTCCTTAAAGAACCCTGCTAAAAAGGAAAATCATGCAATTATGCTTACCTGAACATCACGAATATCTAACATGGCGTATGCATGAGTAGGAACTAAACCAGCTCTGTCAGCTTCAGCATCTGTCATTTCACCAGTCGCAATAGTTACTAGCACATGGCCATCATGAAATTTCTTCAATATTTTACGGAAAACATGATCTTTATCCGACTCCTTGTCGTCAGGTTTTATTGCAACACGTTCTGGAATCCAACCAGTCAGAGCATGGAGATCTATATTCTTTAACAAATAATAACAACAATGGATCAACAAATCGGACTCAATATTTCATAAACGAGCTTTTGTTGTGTGTGCTCCATGCTTACAGAATTGGACCCAGGGAAATCGTAACCTCCCATGACTTTCATGTAGGCTTTTTCCAAAAGAGAAATCCACAGTTCATTGCGATTTGTGGAATATGAACATAATAATTCACCGTTGCTGCCAATTGGAAAATAATCATCTACTATGACCTACCAAAGACAAAGAAAAGGAAAAACAAAATTATTTATAATAATAAGGTTGTTTGATTTTCAATAAAATATGCATAGTCACAGTCATGTGAACTTATCACCAGTCCTCAAATCTTAAAGGGACCGCGACTCAACTTAAACATTTGACATACAGGTGAATACCGGTGCCTTACATTTTCAAGGGTAAGATCTTTTAATCCAACCTCTAAAATACATATCTTTCCCAATTTTTATTCGATCGTGACATTCAAACATACTACTTGAACCAGCTCGAAACGAGCTTTTGAATGGTACAAATTTCAAACTTAACTAACTACTAACAAGTTATTTGATTAACAATGTTTAACCCTGAATATTGTTAAACACTTTCATTTCGCCAACGCTTAATTTCAAAGTTCAAATACTTGGTAATATCTCGTAAATTTTCGACAGATTTTTTGACGATGACGTAAATTCAGTCCGTCTGTCTTCATCAGCCACTTCTATGCTTCGTGTTACTTTGGTTTACATCGTCGTCTGCTTTTTCAAATCCAGCGGTAATCATACCTTCTCATATTTGGCGGGCCGATCATTCTTCTTTGGTGTCAATCTCAAAGTCTCTTCTCAAAGAAATCGGATAGCTGGATGTGAGAAGAAACTTTGGAGAGAGACTGACGCAAAAGAGGAATGATCAGCCTGCCAAATATGAGAGGCTACGATTACCACCGTATTTGAAAAGAGCAGACAACGATGTAAACCAAATTAGCATGAAGCATAGAAGTGTCTAATGAATACATATGGACTGAATTTACATTATCGTCAAAAAGACTGTCAAAAATTTGCAAGATATTTCCAAGTATCTGAACTTTGACATTAAGCGTTGTCGAAGTGGACGTATTTAATGATACTTGGACGAATTTCCAAAGTACATACCGAATGCGGATTTTTTTAACGTATCCCTGAATTCCTACCCAATTAAAATTTAAGCATTATTGTCCTGACAATACTTAATTTCCTAGCAAAGCTAAAAAAAATCCTTGGATAAACACCATCAATAACCCCAATAATAATCGTCTCAACACACCTCAAGTGCGGCACAAGCGCATTAACAGACGCTTCCTTGAATTTGTCAGAGCGCTCGGACAGTTGTAACAAAGAGGGGAGGCAGGGTGAATTAATTGGATAGGTACTGGTACTCAGGGATAAAAACTGATTTACATCATTCAGGCTGGGGGATGGGGAAATTACTCGTTTTTACCTCAGAATAACTCCCAAATTAAAATTTCTGCATTGAAGAGACTTTGACAACTAAGATGGAGGGAAGTTGCCGTCCTAGTCTCCCGGGCTATTTGGTGGTGTCCTCGCGGTTGCCTTGAATCTTCTGGTGTATGGCGAGGGAACCGAGTGAAGATAAAACGGCAGCAATTCTGCACTTTCTGCGTTTCTGTCCCACATGTAGTGGGATGTGAAGGTGGTCTCACATTTCCACGAGGCAGCCTAATGGAATTCTTCCATGGGAACAGAGTTGTAAGTAGTCCAGGAAGCGGGGCGAGAGAGACAGCAAGGACTTTGTGGACGTCTTCCTAACGTTGTCGGATGCTTCCTAACGTTGTCGGAAAGGGTCAGAGTTGTCGTAGGCAATTCCGATGACGTCGCTTATCTAGGAGGCCAGCACGGCAGAAGTTATTTTCCTCCATTTGGGATCTTATGTTGTATCAAGGTAATAATGAAGAGCTTGAACTGGGCACTGTAATTTCTTGTCATCATCTCCGGAGAGAGGATCTACAACACGGATGGTGAAGGATGTGGATTCTTCTGCTGTGTCTTTGACCGGAATGAGGCTCGTAGCAGAAGCCCCACAAGACATGTTAGGACCAAAACGAATATGTATAGGCTTCGTCCATGTTCAGTGCCTGGATCTTGCTACATTTCTTGCTAGCAGCTAGGACAGCTAAAAATACTGTCTTCCTGGTAAGGAAACCCGTAAGGGCTCAACCTAGAGGTTCGTAGGGATTTTGTAAAATGTTTGCGAGAACCAGCGGAAGAGCTTTCTTGCAACAAATCATTCCACTTCGAAGGCTTTCATAAGGTGAGTGATCCTAAAGTCTTCAAGAACAGAAGTGTGACCCACTACCTTGAGAAAGGATTGAAAGTTGAACAAAAAAACTTGTTCATTCCTGATGAGAAGGTACCATTGAAGAATTGAGTCAGCTGTGCTATATATGGAGCCAAGGTATCAGGCTTGCTTCCACAGCGCAACGAAGCCATCAAATCCACTTACTTTCAACCCCCTGAGACAAAAGACGATACGATTGGCAACTTGCTCCGAAGTTCCATACGCTTGAAGAAGTTTGAGAGTAGCAGCCAGGAGTGAAGTTTTAGGACTGATGCTGCTTGATGGATCATTCTTCCTCTTTTCTGGACTAAAGATCTTCTTCCACAGGAGTTTCTTTCCTTGGTTGGTCGACTTAAAAGACCTATCAGAGGGACAAACCATGGTTCCAGCTGGCCAATCCAGGTCTATTAGGATGAATATCCCTTCCGTATTCGCAATCTTTTCCAAGATGAACAGGATTTCAGGGGGTCCGCTGCGTATACTTGTGGATCCGTAAATGGGCTTATGCAATTCGACGGACGATGACAAACAGGTTGATTATCGGTGTGCCCCACACAGAGAAGATCCTCTTGCAAACTGACGTTTTCAAAGACCATTCTGTTGCTGTAATTTTCCCCTTTCTTGAAAGCTTGTCTGCTACAACATTGTGATACACCAGAATGTGTAGAGAGGGAGATCTTCATCTCTTCCTTGATCGCTGCTTGGCGAAGATTTTAGGAATGTGTCTCTCCTGTTGAGATATGCCACAGCAGTGGTGTTGTCGCTCTAGATATGGACAGTTCTGTTTTGGAGTCTCGGAAATGAAGCATGGTGGAGCTTCTTGTCTTCTGAGTTCCATGTTTCCAACATTGTGAGGTTGTTGATGTGGGCACCCCATCCAGCGGTGAAAACACCCGAAATGAGGGTCATATGTGGATCATTCTCGCTGATTGGTACGCCTTGGGTGACATTGATGGCATCCAAGGACCACTTTAGGAAAGGTCACTAAAATCCAAATTCTTAGCTGGTACAGATCTCCAGTGAGCCTTCCAGAACAAATGAAGAGGACAAACACTCCATCAGCCATAGGGGACAAGGTCTGCAACAGCATCCAAGAATCCAATAATCTTGCGAAGCTTTCTCATCAAGAAGTTCAGGAGGTTTAGAAATTCGATGATCCCCTCTTTCATCTATGAAAAACTCTCTGGTGTTGAGCTTACAGTGAAGTTGTCTAGGTCGAACACAGCTTCCAGGAAAGTGACTTTTTTCATGTGGATGAGGCGACATTTTCAAATGTATATCCGAAACCTAGATCGAAAAGACGAACGGCTGTTTTCTGAAAATCTGTGATGAGATTCAATGACGCCTTGTTCTGGAGAAGTATGTCGCCAGGGTAAGACTGAGATTTGATTTCTTCTGAGTGAAGATTCTTGGAGCAGATGTCGTGCCAAATGGAAGTGCCATGAAATGGTAAACTGTCCTTTTGAAGATAAATCAAAAGAGGTGGAGGATGCTAAGGTGAAGGGGAACGTGAAGTTAGGCATACTCCAGAACCAATGAAATTGTGAACTTCCCAGCTTGCATCCAATGCCGAATTGATCGTTTCTATCTTGAAACTTGAATTTCTATCAACTTGTTTTCAACAATTTTAGGTTCAAAATCAGTCGGTGTCCTCACGACTTCTTTGGAACCAAGGAAATCGGACTGTAGAATCTTGGTTTGTCCAATACTGGCAAACTTCCGAATCGCATACGTCGGAAGGAGGAATTAAACTTCGGCCTGAAGAAGTGGATCCGTGTTTGAGGCTGATTACTAGGGAGGAGACGTTATGAGTTTCGGAAGGGTCCTGAAAATTGGTTGGTAGCCGCTCGAGCCACGGGTCGTCCGAGATCTCTATCCAGGCTGTTTCGTGAAATTGAAGATGGCCCACCAACCGAAGTGAAGGATTTTCGTAGATAAAGATGGGGATTTCTCTGATTTCTCTTATTCCTTTGTGGGCTGGAGACTTGGTAGAGGGCTGCTGGATTCCACCTTGTTTTCTCTGAGGAGTCTGTTGACGTGAATCTCATCCACGACTGAGAAAAGCCTGCAAGGTCCCATCTGCTCTTCTGCTGTGGTTGATTCTTCTTAGTGTTCTGGAGTGGCTCGAAGAAGCGGGTTTGAGTTCAGCCGCCAAGGATGGAGCAATTTACAGGACTTCATCCTTGAAAAATGCGGAAGCTACATGGAAGGGTAATGAACTCAGTTCCTGGATCTTTGTTTAGTGCAATCCTTTGGCTGAAGCAAAAACAGTGTCCCTGAGATGCAGCATGGAGTAGACCATCCTACGGATTTGCCAATGAAGTGCTTCTGTCAAGCATTCTGCTGCTTTGCAGACAGAACAAGACCTGTTCAAATTTCTTGAACAAGCTCCCCAGAACATTCAGGATCCGTTGCTGCTCCAAGGCAGCTCACGGCAGCTGTGTACATCAAATCAGCATGGGTCACAGCTCATATTCCATTCGTTGGATGTTTTCCAGCACTTCAAAATACTTGTGGAAGCATCTTGTGGATTTTCCAGGTCGTCCCAAATTCTAACAGCCGATTCTGGAAAGAATTTTGCAGCATCAAAGGAAGTGAACTGGCTTGTTCTTGCTACTTTAGCCTTGATGTTAGCGAAAAAGTTTTTCAGAACCCTTAAATGGAGGACTAACTGGGCTATCGAGGACCAATTCCGTTCCACTTCCATGGGGAAGACTCCTATACCACACAATAGATTGAATGACTAACGCAGACTGGGGATTCCTTGACAGGAAAGGCGCTTACTTGTCTCGATTGGGAAATCGGCATCAATACATCACCATAATTCTTAGTATCTTGGGCTGACGAATCAGTTGGACGGAGGCATTTTCAAAGAAGATAGGTGTAACAGCAGTGGCACGAGTGTTTACACACGACTGTCTATTTTATTTCGCTTTGCTAAAAATTATTTTGCTGAACCTAATCAAGTTTAAGGTAGCAAATTTTAAGTTATGTAGTGTGTAGAGCTGAGTAAGTCATACAGATATTTAAGTATTTCATCTGTCATTTGGCAAATTAATAGTGTTGGACCAGTGTCCAAGCGCAAAATAGACACACCGATCTTCAGTCTGCACAGCCACCTACAATAATTATTGCTCTACCAAGTCATATCCCAATATCAGTATATTGAGAGGACAGAGCTTCACCTTAGTGATCTGAAGGTGTGAGTTATTATTCAAGGCCTAGGCACTCTAGCATACAACTAGACAGCCAACATATTTTACACACATTACAAAATGATAAAACAATTCTTACCTTCCTTGGAACCCCATTTATGTGGAATTTGATCATATATTTCCCACAGGGGTTGTACAATGGTTCACCATTTTTGTTCTGCGGATAAATTATCCTAAAAAAAAAATGATTATTAGTCAAACAGCATTCTTTGAAATCATCTTTCGGTTACAAAAAAATAATAATGTATGCTATGCAAAGTTACAATTTTATTAAAGAACAAAAGTTTAGACACGAAATACCGGTAATTGGTGTTTACAGTGGTTTAAATTTGACATGAGTACAGAAAAATACACATTAGTTTAGAATATTCACGTATATGCGTCCACTAACTGAGCATTGCAAAGCCACTAGACACATAAAAGGGAACTAGACGATTAGTATGCCCGTTTTAATGTTATCACATTTTGTTTACGAAAAAAGCCACCATCCGCCATAGATTTGGACAAGATCACAATACTTTCATCATAACAGTTTTGACAAGTAGGGCTGACCGATAGCGGGCACATTCATTCACACTAGCCTTTGAATGGACGGCATTTGGGCAAACCACCCTAAAAGAATAAACATTATTTCTTCATAATAAGTTTGGACTCTGACTTGATTAGGGTCACAGAAATACTTTTCGTCGATATCTTTAAGATTTCCATGGAGAATTGAGCTATGGTCATCAAACAGAAAAAGTAAGAGATGGGCTTTTATCTCATTAAACCCTGCTCATTCTTCTAAATACTGATATCCTTCAACTGACGCTACGGTTTGTTTGCTCATTCTTCGCTTGCACAAGCCACAAGCGAGCAGAGGTGAGGTAGCATAATTAATGACTTAAAAAAAAGTGTAATGCATTTAGCATAAAATTTCTAGGTTAAATGGCAAGCAGTGTGGAACCATTTGATAAATCACACACTGTACTAACCGCCCACGGATCATTCAGTAAATTCTGCCGAAAAATGAGGGACGGCGTTAAATGCAACATAACCCTTTTTTCTACAAAATACCGGCAACCGATGTCTATAGTGGTTTGAAAACTACATAACTTCGGGAAAACACACACAACCATCATGCAGAAAGTTTGTTGTGTTTCTGCGTGGCGGTTGTGTGTGTTTTCCCGAAGTTATGCCCTTTTTTTCTAACCTTACTTCTGTCCTGGGAGGGCATAAACTCCATCATGGAAAAGTCGGTGACTATGCAATAATTTACGTACATGATCTGGATTCAATCTAACAGTAGGGCCAATGCCTTTATTCTCATTTCAAATATTTAGTTTATTAGCTCGTCACTCATTTTAAATCCAACGTAATTCGCCATCAAAACAAATTTCCAACCAAACAACGCTTCGTAACTAATAGGAGAGGAGGCGAACGCATGCTGAAAAGGCAGCAAAAGCTCTGATCTTTGGTCCCGGAGAGTGTGATTCATAAGTCCTGACACTTACTTTCGGCCTGCAGCAAAAGTTGCTTACTCCAATCTGAAATCAACCATGTTATTGCCTGGGCGGTAACTTGGCAATTGCCAATTTCGTATGAAAAATGTAAGAGACTACATATCGGGAGCGACAGCACTACTTTCCCCAATATCTTTAACAACAAGTATTTACCAAATGCGAAAACTGTAAAAGACTTTGGTGTTTTGTATCAGTCGAATCTGAATTCCACGAACCACTGTAAGTCCGTGGTCTTGGCTGCAAACCGTCGATTAGCGTTTCAGCTCAGAAAATGTCGAAACCAACTATGAGCATATAAAAGTATATGGCCGTCCACTTCTAGAGTATGCGAGTCGTCTCTTGTCCCTCCAGTTGCTTAAGAATATTGAGCACATTCAGTCGATTCAGACACTTCTCACAAAGTTAACAATTACTGGCAAACAAACCTGCTAACTTTGTGAAGCCTATAGCCATCATTATTTAAAATGCCAAATAATTCTATACAAAGAAAACTGTTACGTATTCCCACCATTATGAAGTGATATCAGTTAAAGTCATGTCGAGATGGTAAAACTGGAAATTTAGTTAGCATTTTATTTATTTATTTATTTTGCTTGTTATGTTGAAAATATGCCAGTGGCTAACAATAAGGATTTTACCGTGCTTCCCCACATCCCTTAACTGGTTTTGTAGATGTACAGTTCTTTCAGAAATATTCTACAGTAGTATAGTCAAAATCCGAATACCGAGTTGGCAATATGGACGCCTCTTCTCCCACCAGGGCTCGACTTAACCCCAAAAAATTGATTAGCAAGACTGCGATGCAAAATGAAACTTGTCTAGCATATTCAAAATTTTGATTAGCAGTTTTTTTTAAGCCTAACATGTATTTTTACTGTGAAGTTGTACCAGAACTTATTGTCTATCAGACGGAACCTTTCAAAGATCTCGATGCGTTGCTGGGGTATTTTTTTTATTTTATTTAGTTAATTTTTTTTTTTACTTATAATTATACTGAATACACACTCTAATATATTACGGCAGTTTTAATAGCTATGTGCAGCTATTAAAACGACTAACGTTGTTGGCTGCTTTTCCGCGTTTAAACTAAATGCAAACCATAAGTAATCAGTCGCATTCCAATTATTGGTAAAATAGCTGCGTTGAACGCTATTAATTCTCACGCGGAGTACAACGTGTAGCCTTGAGATTCCCTACGATTAAACGAGATTCCCAACGCGATTGATTTGCGCAGCAGCCTTGCGACGCAAAATAAAAACTGTTTCGCAAAACAACAATAATGTATAGTAAAGTGTGATGCGATACTGCTTATGTCGAGCCCTGTCTCCCACCATTCCTCAGCACATCCACACACTCTAGTGTTCTTTGTTATGGATTTGAGAGCACTGCCATGGTACACCACACTTTTTATTTTCAACTATGCATCTGAGAAATGCGGTTACCGAAGCTTCTAGCTGAAGTCACCATAAAGAAACTTGCTGGCATTTTACCATAAACCGGCCCAAAAAAAAAAAACACTGCCATTTCAAGACCACAATAACCAAGTATGTCACGATGTTAATTGTGGACATTTTATCTACAACTTACAATATATTTTATGTACCTTGTGATCAACTTCTTTTTAAACCGTTTTTCATACTGAGCGCTGATGGCTAATGATGCCACAAACGAGCAATCGGAAACCACGGTCTAAAATTAAAATAAATGACTAACATTAGTACATTAAACACACAAAATACTTTTGGCCACTAAAAAAATAAGAAGTCGTTCCTCAAGCTCCGCTGCAAGAGCGCTAAAAAGAGCACCCCTCCCAGCTCCACACACATAAACATTCTTTATTATTTATTTTGATTTTACTGACCAAAAATCTCCTGTGACAAAAAAGCAACTTAATAAATAAAAAAAAAGCGGCTACATAGACTACTTAGTTGCAAGCGGTCATCCGTACACTCCGCTACTTTGAATATGCAAGGCGCACACCTCTAACGTGCACTGGAACAGCGATCACTATTACATTGAAAATTCCATAACGGCTTCTACTCTGAAAGTTCGTCATTCTTGATAATTGATTGTTGAAACAGGTACAGTATTTTGATTCTGAAATTGAGATCACTATTACATAACCTAAAAGCAGTAACCATCACAATTGCTGGTTAAAAATGTGTTAACGTTTATACGACGTATTTTTTATTTTAGGCATAACTGTCACCTTTTTAGGCCTAATTTTTAACTGCCATTTTAATTTCGTAAGTAGCAGCTAAGGGAGAATTGGATTGGATAGTGGGCCTATTAATTTATGCGACCCGGTGTGCCTCCTCTCATGTAGATGTTGTGTATACAAATCAGTGGTAGCGAGCAAAGTGACAGGAGAGATGTCATAACAATATAATGTTGATGATGAAGCGGGCAGTTGACTCATAGCAACATGACGTTGCCACGGCAATGTGATTTTGAGCCTAATTTTCAGCTTTTAGGCCCAATTTTTTTTATTAATCTGTTGTTTTTATTTCGCAACTAGCAGCTAACGGAGTATTTGGTTTGAAGTAACAGTATTCAATCATGCAACATGGCTGTAAGACTATTTTAAATTAAGCAAATCTGTGTCATTTACGAAATCCTTTTGTTTTTACGGTTGCTTGTTATCCAGTTAAGGACCAGTTAAGAAATCGCAAAATTCGCAACTTGTTTACTAATAAGAATTTTGACCCCATTTTTCAATAGGTGAGGTGTACGCCATTTGCTGAAGCCAAAAATGAAAATTTGCGAAATAAATAAATTTTGACTGACTTTTCATCAAAATTTTATTAATTTTGCAGTAAAATAAGACCTTCTGTTCGTTAATGGAGCTGTTTTGAAGTGGAAAGTGGAATTAAAATTTTTTTAACTTTATTCATATTGTACACCACTTAAGAGGCCTATTTTTGGCTGTTTTTTATTAACAATGTTGTGAGGGTTTTTTTTTTTGTTGTTTCAAAATTCAGCAAATCTCGCAACATGTTGTATCGCAACAAATGTTATCGCAAGATTTTGTTTACAAATATCTCGGAAAGTACGGGTCCCTAGTTATCCTTAAGGTTCAATTGCAATGATCAACTGTTATATTTCATTTAGTTACGTCGAGAAAGTCTATTAGCTCTAAGGAAGCAACAATGTTTTAATTTGCTATGTTTTTAAACTAAATTTTGAAGGCTGAATCTAATAGTGGAAGTAGTAGTTGTGACTAGCTGGTACCTTTCTGAAGTTGGAAACGCGACAAACGGACAGTCATTGAAACAGAACAGAAGACTAAAACGACATTTTTAAAAACATCCGCCCGCACAGATTTTTTTTTAAGACTTGAGCTATAACTTATAAGTGGCCCTATGTTAAAAAAAAAATGCATGGTCAAACCTCTATTAAGCAGTACACACTACAAAAAGATATAGGTACTGCTAAAGACATAATTTCACTTTTTTTATAACTTCATTCACGCCTATATAACAAAGAGCCGTTATTAAGAAAGAACATTCCATGTTTCTTAGCTTCAGAGTTGCCCAGAGAAGAAGGGAGGGGATGGCAAGTGTGGCATCTGTCCTAAGGCTCTGATTCAAAAGAGTCCATCCCGCCAGCTCGGCTAAAAAAAAAACCGCAAAAAGTGGTGCTCAGTGCATCAAGTTGCACACAGGCCCTGTTGGCAGGGCCGTCCTCCCGGTACTAACTGACATGAAGGCAGACATGGATCCAAACAGCCACAAAAAAGTTAATAAAAAATGCTCCTCAGACTGACTGTAGGGGCCAGAGAAAATGTGAAGTCATACGCCTCATCAGACCTAAGGGCAGCCCTGCTTGGCTGTAATTATAAAAAAGCTCATTACCTTCAATCTTTAAATAGCTTTTTGAAATGATTTCATTCCATTTTTAAAGGGATAAATAAATTATCAGTATATATAATAATGGTTTAAAAAAAACCTTTAAAGATTTCGTTGCATTTTTTTTTTTACTTAAAGTTAAAATAAAGCTAGTCAATACCCTAGCATGCTTTATAAATCTGAGAAATCAAACATAGACACATTATTTATACTGCACAATTTACACTTGCCTGTTTAATGCTAAAACAATCTATTATTTCAGTCATTTTGGGATTTGGACAGATTTCTTCAGGCCGAACCCATTTAGAGAAGGCAGCCCGTTGCTTAGGTGATAAAGCAAGTTTGCCATCTTTATCCGAGAATGGAATTGGATAAGCAAACCTCTCCTTCAAGTCTACCAAAAGGAAAGGTACATATTCTCTACCGTTGATGATTGAAGTCAGCCTACAGAACAAAAGAATACAGGAGAAAAGAAGAAAAGGTTAACGAAACTAGAACACATTTCCCCGTTACTGAGCCCATTTAGCTTTTATTGATGTACATTGTGGCATGCAAAGACATCCTAGGAATTACGTCCCTTCAAAACTATGCTTCTCCATGATGAGAAACCGCAGCAGTTGAAAGGGACATGAAATAGAATATTTCCCTCCTTGTTATGTTATTATATCATGTACTTTAAGCTGTGCTAATACCACTTTCAATTCAGCGTCGATACAGATGCAGACAGTTGAAAATAAATACAAAAGTGCAAACAAATATTAATAATTTTATTTTAATGCTTTACAAGGCCTTTTGTTTTATTCCAAATAAAGTTTTTTATTTAACGGGTACATTCTTAAACTTACAATACAACCGTATTACCCTGAATATACGCCGATACTTTTTCCAAATTATTATCATTAAAACAGCAGCATGGTTTTATCCTCACGTTCAAGTCCATAACTTGGTCAAATTTTGGCCGATTGTGATGTTTGAGTACACCATTTGAATCTGTTTCTGAGCGCTATCCAGTGTTGCTAATCTCAAGCCAGTTGCTCAAATAGTTTTTGGATCATTTTTCAAAAACTAATAGGGATCGACCGAATCTACTTTTACCAAATCCGGATCGGATCTGGATACGGTAATATACAAGATTTGACAACTCGGATCCAGATCCTAACTGAATCCAAAATAAAACCTTTTTTGATTGTATCAGCCCTTTGCATTTTATACAGACTAAAGTTTCTCTCTAGCCGAGTAAACTTTAAATATTTGAGTACACATTCTCGCAACTTGTTCACTGGCTTTTCCATTATAACTTCTGAACAGTTTATGGCTAGCCATTTGAAATTATCTCCATAGGAAAGCTGGTATACGCTTCAAATGGTTGGAGGTTGAAATCGGCCGAAAATTAGCGGTGTTATTGACAAGTCGTCTACACATTAAAGATTTTGCCGAATCAGAATCCGAAAGATCCGGCTTCAGATCCAGTTCGGATTTGGTTGATCCCTCAAAACTAAATATAATCTGAAAATGGTTTCAGTAAGCAGTCCAAAATCGAAGATGCTATTAAATTTTGGGCTTCGAATCAACTATCCAGTACCAGGTGAATTTACTAGTATACAAAACTAATACAACCATTGTAAGCCTTGCTACAGTCAACTGGCTTACAATCACAGTCATTTGTGTCTTTGGAATATGCGAACCCCAGAAATGATACTCGTCTTAAATTTGGGGTAATATTTGAGTGGGGTGTCACGGGTAGTTTTTTTTCTTACAGCTTCTAAATACTTTCCAGCAAGCTTTTGCGCACATAGTGCTAGCAGGTACCGATCCTTATCATGGTGCTGGAACAGCCACGGTTAGCACAATAAGTTCTAAGCAAATTTGTGATGCAAGAATCGGTAGACTACTTACAAGACTGTTCAAAGTAAAGACACTGTCTTACTTTCCAAATTTTCCTTCATAACTTCTGAAGGGAAAGAACTATGAAGTTGGAGTTTGGATCATTAGAAACTCACAGTAACAGATTCAGGATATAGTATTAGGATGGGCTGAAATGAGTATTTAGGGGTTTACAGTTATCAATTTTGTGGATAATGGTCCCAGTAAGAGATTTTTTCAGGATGTGAGGGAGAGGAACAACTCCCATTCTTAATCTCAAACGTGACGCGTGTTAGTTTATTTAGCGCATTTCTGGTTTCTGCAATAAACTTTTGTCCACTTTTTTTCCCATCAATTTCTGTTCACGGAATAACAAGTTCTCTGGATTATTCTCAGAATCCCAAATTGACTTTATTTAAAGATTTGTGCAAGTTCTTATTCAATCCTTTATGTTCTGAACTGTTAGGACGTTCCTCGAATGGCTTTCCCCGTCCTGAACCTGTTGCTAAAGTGACACGATTGCGTTTCTCAGGAAAGCTGATGCTTTTCTACAATAATGAAAAATTTGGATCGCTCCTGCCATACTCGAATGACCGTAACACCAGTTAAGATTAGTTAGTCTTACTCGGCTCGTACCTAGGTCATGATAGGTCAAGCACTAGATCATGATACTCACCTTAGAACTCCAATTTCTTCTTTACTGTATGAGTCGCTGCCACTGACGTGTAGCTGATACTGGGAAGCCAACCCAGAGGCTGGTAGCTTTGCTAAGGAAACAAGCAAAAAAAAATACAAAAAAAACAGCTTTTTTCTACAAGGTTGCTAACAACGAAATTTAGATTTTTTTTAAACGATAATAATAATACATTTTAATTAAAAAAAAATTATTATGTTCAAAGAAAAGTCAGTATGAAATCTCTGTTAATTTCAGTTAAAGTGAACTAATAATAATAATCTAGCCTATAATAATACGAAACTCGGGCAAATAAATTTGTATGTGCATAGTTAACAATCAACTGCATTAAAAGGGCGTAAATCCCTGTTGGCTTCCCTGCATGACTCAGTTTTGCGACTTTAGTACAAACTTATGCAAATGTTTCCAACACATTCATTTTCTTGTTTTTTTGTGTGTGCGAGGTGATTAAAAATGGGCATTTTACGTTGAGGTTTCATAATGTTCAAAAACTGATTGAAGGTTCAACTCACTCAACTGGATTGGTACTAGGGCGAATTTTCGATCTTTTCATCTGATCTTTTTTGGGCCTTTAAAATGGTTATTTAGTATTTACACATATTTTATGAAGTTTCTGGAGCACTACATCCCGTCCTTCTTCCTTGCTTGTCGTGGTTTGCCAGGTGATTTTGCGAAATTAACTCTAATCTGTATAAATGTTGCAAACGCAAGTCTCAACGGGTCACGCGATCTACTGGAAGGATTTATGTCCTTTTAAAACATTAAAAAAAATTATAATTACCGTATTAATACTTTCATTCTGACAAACCACAAGTCAGTCTATCCAAAACTGAACAAGCTCGACAAGCCTTTTGTTAGCATCCATCATGTGTTAAAACCCATTTTTTTTAGATTTTCTTTATCATTTTTATTGCACAATGTAAATCTCTCTTTTTTTTTTTTTTTACTTTACTTTGGGCATGAAACGTGCCAGTCTGTAGCTAACAACAGCCGTTTGTCCAGCACTATGCTGACTGAACACAAACAAACGCCTACTGTTCAGGCAAAAAAGGCCTAGCAATAACATCAACATCGTCTGTGTTTGTTAACTTGGCTAATATTGCGATCTCCAAGTGTTAGCATTCTTCATGGCAGTTGCACATATCTTGCAGTTTCATAAACACAAACATGCACAAATGAACTGATTTTGTGATTTGAATTTTTTTTTTTTTTTACTATCATTACTTTTTTTTTTTTTTAGCATGTACTATTTTATTCGATGTTGGGTTGTTGGCGCCACAGTTCACATATTAAAACCTTGGAAAATTAGTCATATTTCCCGCCTGCAAAAACCAGGTTTCAAATAGGTATTTTTCACATTATTAGGCCATTAAAAAAAGAAAATTTGGTTCGCAGGCCCTCTCGCAACGATTTTTTTAACAGGAAATAAAAAGAACCGGCGGTTACAGAACAAAATTAGCCCTTAGTGAGAAATTGAAATATAAAATTACCATTCTTGTCGTTAAATAATTTTGTGGACACGTGGTAAGAAGCATTACGAGGCAGTATTCTTTATTTTACCCAAACTAAAAAATAATTCCCAAAAATGCATGGAAAAATAGGGTCGAAAAATAAAATTCTTCCCGCCCGCACGGATTTCTTGAGAAAAATGCCCGAGAACTTTCTTTTTTTAAGTGGCCATATATCGCATTTTTAGGGAAACCCCATTAAAAAAAAAAAACACATTGCTCTACTGCATCAAACTTTGAGTGTAACAAAATACAAATAAAAAGTCACCCACCCGCATCAATTTTTGGTTTGTACACTTACGAGAAACAAGGTACAGTATTTATTTTTATCGGCCTGATTTGCTGAATTTCTTCTGATCCTCAATACCAATTCTTTAAGTTCACACGGTAATTAAAATATTTTACGTTCTTTAAGATTTAAAAATCTCGTGTCGGCTACTTTGAAAATCAGGAATAATCTTTGTTTGCACAGTTCACACACAATTTATAAAACGAAAAAAAAAAAAATCTTCACCCAATATCTAATGCAAATTTTAAAAAGTCAGTTATCCGCAGATTTAGGGGCTCAGACGACTCTATTCATCAGGCAACAACAGAAAATTGACATCACTATTTCATGTCAATAGTTTTGAATTGCCCCACACGGTAACCGGAACAAAAGGGGATGCCTCTGTTGGTGGCCGCTGGTTTTTGGTATGGATGGTACAGAACATTTTCTCTCATTCCACTGAGGTGGGTGAAACCAACTCTCACTTGTTTTTGGCTTTCTTCTTTTTTCTCTTATTCCCGCAGCATATTTTCCCGCTGCACGTTGTGTGTTCCGACTGCTCTTCAGATCATTCTGCCAAGCTTAATAAACTAGCCCTTTTGTGCTACAAAGATGGGGACGCACTAACTTTATGGACATTGAGTGATGCACTACTCGATGAAACTCATTTTGCGTGATGGCTTTTAGTTGTCCTAATACTGGGTGTCCAGACGTGTACGGTATTCCTCTCACCGTTGCAATTTCCTTCCAGTATTTGGTATTCCAGTTTTTCCATTTTCTTTCAGCATCACCTTCATATTGAGGAATGCTAATGAGTGATCTTTTTCTTCCTCCAACGTAAACAAAATATCTTCATTCCAGTTGTTGATCTTTTCAAGTACACTTTCCAGCTCTTTTTCCTTCAAAATAGCTATTACGTCATCGATTAAGCACTTCCACAATCGCACTTCCGGAATGAAAAGATGCACAAAGGCGTCCAATAGTTGGAGCACAAGCTCTGCTACAATAGAAGAGCACGAATAACCCAACGGGGCCCCCATCACTTGCTAGAATGTTTCACAATTGAACTCAACGTAAATACTAGAAAAATTACCTTCAGCAAGGCCCTGTCTTTTTTAAACTCACTCCCTGTTTATACTTTCTTGTTGCCCTCGCAAGCATCTCAAGGATCATGCAGTGAGACAGGCTAGGGAATAATTTTACTACATCAAATGATGCCACCATCTCGTCTTCCTTCATTACAAAATTATCAAGCTCATTCAACAAATCTTCTTTCCGTGTCTCTCTGCTTTCAGATTTTACATACTTTTTTTTTAGCCAACTTGCTACTGCCAGTCCAGTCGTTGACATGGCCCTCCTTTTGCGTAAGTAATCAAGCAGAGTGGTCTTTCCTCTTTGTGAGTCTTAACTTGCGCAAAGAGCTTTGGCAAATACTTTCATGTTCACCTTCGCTTAGCTCATCAGATGTTAGGTGTACCTCTGCATGAAGCCGCTGGTCCACACAGTGGCGATGTGCGTTTCTGTATGGGTGCAGCTGCTAATCAGGACTATCGGGTGTACAGATGAGGACGTGTTGTTGTTGTTGAACAAATTTCTAACTGTGAGGTGCTAATTGAAGTTGTTGGTGATCGTGACGTATGCACCCCCTTCCCCTCCCCCCCCCCAAAAAAAAAGACAAATGCAAAACCCTCTTCCATGTCTCGCATTCAGGTAAAGGACAATTCTTCGGTACAGGAATCTGATGACAACGATGCTCTCGTCAACCGTGGAGTGAATTTGCAGAGGAAATTCATCATTATGTGCCAGCAAGTTTTTATAAAACCCACCCGGCGTCTGTAGTGAATGCAGCGGACCCTTCTTTACACATTTTCACGAACATAGACATTAGACAATATTAGGGGCGATCCACTCCATCTTCTACAGTCACAGGTCATGCACCGTCAGACGTTGAACATTGAGGGATTGATGAAAAGGAATGAGAAGCCACTTTCCGTGGATCTTCTTTGCTACCACACGATCCTCAGAAACAAAATTTTATCTTTGCGGCTACTAAAGGCCCCAAAACGCAAACGCCACCTGAGGGTACATGAGGCCCCAACGGCAAACACAAACCTTTCGTGAGGCTGAGTACCTTCCTGAAAAATCATCTTTAGAGCCAATTCCTCCCTTCCCATCCCATCCTTTGTCACGGTTCCTCTTCTGCAGTTGGAAAATGTTGAACTTTGAAGGTTGGAGCCTTCAGGCAGCGTCACATGCCAATTTAGGTTACTCAGCATCGACTACAGCTGTTAAGAGCTTACCTGGATGAACCACTGTTCGCACACCATGTAGGACACAGCATTAATTTCATGGAGAAAGCCTCGTCCTTTCAGAGAGACTCATTTAACTGGGGGACATGGGCTGCGGTGATGAATTACAATTTTAGACAGTGTGACACTTAGTGGTAAGGGCATCGCATTTGCCGCTTGACCGGGTGCGACGTCCGAGTCTTTTGGTCATCCATTCCTCGACAGATCTTTTACGTGACTAGCTCAAACCCGCTCAAGTTTCGCAGCCTGGGAACCAACAACGCCTCCCTTCTAAGTATGCTGTTGAACCATTCGCGCGAGGCCCAGCAAGCATCACTCAGCGTTATGGTTAGTCCCAGTGGCCCTCGTCCTTCGAGAGTGCCAAGCAAGCTGCACGGAAGAAACCCGTTGACAGCAACCAAGACTATTCTCTTCAGCAAGATAGATCCTTTCTATTTCAAGGGAGGGGTGGACATTCCTTTTGAAAGAAGAACGGAGGTTTTCTGGGACGGGGTCGAGGATCCTGAGGTCCTTCGGCATGACTTCCTAAGACCTGCTCCCATTCATCAACAGGTGGGGAGCAGGCTTGAACATCACAACTGACACCTACATTCTGTCGATCGTTCGCAACGGTTACAATCCACCATTTCTGACCGTCCAGCACTTTCTGTTTGTCCACCTCCTTGGCTTCGATAAATTTTTGGCATTTGAGCATTAAAGAAGCTATTTAAGCCTAAACTAAAGGCAAGTATTTTAGGATAAAAACTTATTTTAGGATTAAAATTCTGTTATAATAAAATACGTAATAATAATATGCGAATTCGAGGTATCAAATGTACTGCAGACAAGACGGACATCTCATTTGTAACACAGCTCTGAGGAGGTAAATAAACTATGTAGTGTCTTCCAGTAACTATCCACAACAGTAACTGTCCACCACGACAACAAAGATATTTTAACGAACTTGCATCGAATGCATGCATCGATTATTTTGATACTGAAAAGGCGAAATTCCACCAAATGGTGGAAAATTCTCACCCTCTGCTTTTGGCTTTTCAGAATTACGCAACTTACCATGGGGTTTATTAGTTTCTGGCCCAAAATTAAGGTTTCCAAATCCTAACGGTGGTATTACTCTAGCAGTGTGAACAGGGCGGGAGCTGACAGGATGACTGGGGACTACAATACTTGACGAAGGATCAGCTGACCCTGGAGGTTCTCTAGGTGAAGTAGGTGTTACGCCTTTTAAGTTTTCAGCCCTTTAAAATACAAAGTGTGTAATGTAATATACAATTAGAAGTTGGAACTGCTATACGAATAACAATTCAATAAAATAGAAATTCCAACAAAAATACTTTCTACAGAAAGAAAGATTAATACATTGTGTTACCATAACCTAAATTAAAAAAATAAAATAAACAGCTTACAGACGAGAACTGGAGACGGGAAGAAGCAAGATATACACAACTTACTGTGGTAAATACAGTAAAACACAATTCATAACAGCCAAATCATACACAAAACACCTGAGAGTAAAAATTTGGTAACCATAGTTTTACATTTCACTGGAATAAGGCAACCAGTTTGGTCCAACCACCATCAGCTGTAACCCGAAGCCAGTCCATAATGACCAAGACGAGTGGTTCTAATGGGACTGCTATAGGTTACAAGGAGATGCTAGTTTGAGTCGGTTCACATAATTTCACCGAAACTACATAATAATTAATACCTATGCAACTTTTAACTACTTTAATTGTAATGTTTTCATTGATTGTACTTTGCATTTTGTTTACCTAAAAATATACTTACTAGGGTAGCACCACAAGGACTCTACTTGAGTGCCAAGTTTTGTGACGACTGGATCACGCTTAAAAACCGCTGCTATTCCCATGTTACAACTCAGTGCAAATATTCCATTATATAGCATTAAATTTAACCCGCATAAGTCAAATATTTTCATAACCGTTTTATTGTTATTATGAGTTCCTTGGGCTGGTCTTGATCTCTCGTCTACCTGCTTCCTGCAGGATTCAGAGAATTTTTTAATTCTCGATTTCCCTGACATTTCCAAGTTTTCCAGGTACATCCAATGGCAGTTTCCAGGTGTTTACAAATTGTTTAGTTAGGGAAACAGGCAGCTAGTGTTTTGTATAACATTTGTACAAAATAATCCAACGTCCCAGAAAATAGCTGCTTGGAGAATAGTCCAGACATGACTAAACACGTTTTCATCACAGATGTTGGTACTAGCCTAAGATTTGGTTTATTGGAATTATATCGAAAATATTTGAACATATTAAAGCACAAATTAAAATATTTGCTAGTAGCTTAGGATTTTATTTCTGATCTGCTAATTCAACGTAACTTACCGATCAGAAACAAGGGCTTTTTTTTCAAATTTCCCTGTCTTTTCCCCGATTTTCAAAGAATTTCTTGTTTTCCCTGAAATATCCCTCAGATTTTGGCTCCATTTAAATTTACCCTGAGATTACCAGGTTCTCCAGGTTTTGTCTGAACCCTGTCCTGCTCAATGACACTATTTTTTTGGCTGTGCTTTGCTTGCTTTGCCCGGGTTCCAAAAAAAGATGTTATACAGTTCGTACGAGATTTTTTTTTTTTAATTCTTTCTCCTTCTCTTACTGGGAAGTTTAAATAGCTTCAAACAAACTTTAAATAATATTCCATCTTACTTCTGGCCTCCTGCTTCACCAGTCTCCAATACATGCACCCAACTTACCGTTCTAGCGCTTGTTCAGCAAGTTTCGTTAGCTTCAGATGAAGAGCTTTATCTGCTGTTTTGGAGCGCTGTAACAAAGGAAAAACTAACTGGCAAAATTGTAAGACACTAAGAACAACCTAATTAATTTGTGGTACAATTCGGAGTTTGTTTAAATTCGAATATTATCAAGTATGTTGTGTATTTTTTGTTCTTTCGCATTAACTCTAAATCTGTTTTTATTTGGGTACCTTAAAAACTATGAATTCCATGGTGATACGAGTGCTTTGTTACTTGATGGCAATACACTAGCGTGTGTCTAGACTTTCTTTTACATATGTCAGCATGATTCTGCATAGTTGAGCTTTGTTTTCTGGAGAATTCATTTGCTATCCAACAGATATTTAATGTGTATTTTCTTCTTTATGTACCGCGTCAAGTGATTGTCGTAAAACGAAAGGTGATGTTCTGATTCCCACCGTTTGCTTTTTTTCGCTTCTTTGTTGTACCCATTGTTTCATTTAGCATCATTGCCATGTCTTCAAATTGTCAAACAATCAACAAAAACAATTTGAATATAATTCAACTGGCCTCGTGAAGCCCGCACTGAAGAACTAAATAAGTCAATAAATTATGTTGGCCACCCTTCTTTTGAGACCGAGCACCTTATGGTTTAAAACTGAAAGATTTAAGAAAAAAACAGGATCGTGTCATTTTGGTTCTCAACAAAGAATAAACCTTTCGCTGACCGATAATGTTAACCTGAACAAGATGCAACAATGATGTCACTTTCCTGTGCCCAAGCATCCTAACTTCTGGTATGAATGAATGCCAAATCTGGCCATTTGCTCCTGGCCTTCATGTTCCACCACTATTAAACGTTACAGCATAATTGTAGCATTTTGACATTGTAAGCATCTGCTGCTGCTGTTGCTACGCTAACTCTAACAAGCACTATCTGGATTATCATTATAAACAATCACTCTAGCATGCATTGTTGCTTGAAGATAACAGGTCTGTTGTTGTATGGTTATAACGGGGTTTAACTGTAATAACTAAGGCCATTTAAAAAAAGAAAGTTGTTTCTCGGGAAGAAAAAAAAATTTCTATGCGATCGGGCGGTTTTTTTTTTTACTTTTTATTTTCGTACTGTTCAACATTTACCAGAATGTACATTATCGTTAATGGAGGAACTTCCATCTTGGTTTCTGATAGGGAGGCAGCAATCAGAAGGAAAAAGCGCAATTCTTTTAAAATAAATATTGACGTAGTTACTGAATGACAATTACAAAAAAAAGAGATTAAAATGAATTACATTATTTATTAGGAAAATACCCGATTTAATTTTGTTTAATGCAATTATAATAGCACCGCACACAACGTTTTTTTCCAAGACGTTGCTGTCGTTGAGTGCAGCGCTTTAGCTAAGTTTAGTCATTGCTCATGATACGATATGGGAAAGGCTGTTCGTACGAACTCTGAAGCTAGACAATAAAAACCACGTTTGCTGTCAAAAAATTGAACTGTGTCGAATATTATTGAACACCTCCCCCCCCCCTACAATTACTGTAATTTTGAGTTAGCTGCAGCAAGCCATGGTAAATAACACAGCGGCTTGGCACAAAACACAGCGCTAGCCCCCCCCCCCCCCTCAAAAAAAACCGTGGGTACCACACCAACAACATTAATTACTGTTGTTAAGAGTAATAATAAATAGTATAATAAGAGTAATAATGATTATTGTTATCTAAATGATTATTGTAGATGTGGTGCTCGTGATGTTTTTTTTTTTGGTCTGGTATCGCTCGTAATCTTATTTTGTTCCAAGCGAAGCGGTAACTGGCTGAGAAAATGAAAAAAAAAAGGTCCGTGCGGCGACTTTTAGGCGGTGCGGCGATGCCTGAGAAACAACTTTCTTTTTTTAAATGGTCTAAAAAAGATTTTTTTTTTCTTATTGTTTTCGCAGGCGAATTGCCCACTTAAAATAAGGCTGATTTAAGCAATCCAACCCTACCCAAGGAAATATAAAAAAAAAAGGAAAAGATTGGCATACCTCCCTCTTATCACCTGATAGATCTCCTGACCCAACACACGTATACAATAAAATAAAAAATAAAAAAAGGAAGCAAAGAAGCAATTCGCACCTGCCAGACACTTGAAAAACATCTAAATTTTCGAAAGGCTAATCAAGGAACCTAAACAAAACACAAAATTAAAATATTTACAGTAGCTAAATGACAAATAATGACAAAACAACGACCAGCTTTTTTCCTACCTTCCTGCATAGCATTTAATCTTGCATTTTTTGTTTTAGGTTCCTTGAAGAACAAAAACCAAGGTTTTCGAAAATTAAGTGTCGGGCAGGTGCAAATTGGTCGACTTTGCCGCTAATTTCCTCACCGCCTGTGCAACTTCTTTTTACACATGCACGAAGTTTCTTATCGCCAGCTTCATTCGTTAAAATACTTACAGGGTAACCTCTGTAAAAGAGCCTTGGTTCCAACCTGATTGGAGAGCAAACTCTAACTCAAAGATAAAAAAAATCTGCGGGTTTTATACAAACTTTCCAGCAAACTGAACTTAGCTTCAAAACGACAACGACCGCATAGGCCTATTTCAATAACACCAGACACTCTTTTTCATCAAGTGAAAAAAAATTTTTTAAATAACAATTTAAAAAAAAATAAAAAATTATACTTCACCACACACTACGAACCCACAGCAGCAAGTTCTTTTTAAAGTTGCGGTGATAGACGATCACCTTCAGAAAACATTACTATACTCAGGAACTTTAATTTTAAATTTGATAGTTATCTTGTTGATTCATGGGGACACAGGTTTTCGACCTTCTGGACTTAGTCTCACCGAGAAATTAAGGCTTTAAGGTACCCTTCCTAAAAACCAACTTTTTATTGTTTAGTTTAACCTTAATGTAACAGTACTCTAAATTATTATCACTGAAGATTTCAGAAGTTGCTAAAGAAGCTTGTCCTTCTGTGGTCAAACCCTAGCATTACTTAAAGTTTGGAATGTGAATTGGTTACTTTTACTGCATGGTCCAGCCTTTTAACTGACTATTTGTAATCCAAATTGCGATACTGTTATGATCTAGAGTTCTTGCGAACAAGCCTTTTTATTTCTGTTCGAAATTATTTCAATGAACCAGAAGTTTTGTTGCCTTTTGTATTGCTGAAAACCGATTTAACTGTAAATCACAGAGTTTACTTTTAAACTAGAAACTGTGTAACTGTACCGTTCATAACTTGTCATTTATTAGACCAAGAGTTTGTTTATCTGACCTGCGTTTTCGAGACGATTATTAGCTAAAGTTAAAATGATAGATATTTAATTATTTTGAACTCATGTAAATTTTAACTTAAGCCCCACCATGGTGGTGGCAACCCACTGATTTAATTACTTTAAACCTTTAAAGGCGAGGCTTTTGACGCTCTATTCCCCTATCGGGCCAGTAGATCGAGCATACATAAGTCTAATTACGCAACGTAAAGTAACTTAAACCTCCGCAACTGCACACCAGATGTCGGTGCATGCCTACAAGCACCTCCCGTAGTAGCATTCGCCATTACAGCTGAGGCGTTTGAGACATCCTTGTTTTTAGTTGTGTTATCATCAGTTTGGCTTAGTTAAGTTTTAATTTTAACTTCTCCCAACAGAAAACACTATAACTGGGTAGTCTCTAAAACACATTTTGTTGGAGCGGATTTTTACTTACAGCTTTAAGGCAAAGATCAACAGCTTGAGTGTAAAGTTCAGCAGCTTCACGTCGGTTGCCACTTTCGTCTTCATCAAGGGCTTGGTAGAGCAAAAATTCGGCCCGACCCATGTCGAGTTTTTCTTGATTCTGGTTCAACTGAACATTCTGAATGTTGCTCCTGTTAACTAAATTAAAAAGTAAAAGGTAAGACTAGGTAAGAACCAAGAAAGACAATTTACAGGGAGGTCTCCCACGCCCAAATCATCACAAATTTTCTTTTCAATGTTATGACAAAACGGATCCAAATTTTTTGTGTTTTTGACAAATCAACACTTTGTTTTCAATTTTAACCCACTTAATGACAATTAATTTTAACCCAGTTTGTGTTTTTAACTCACTTGGTGTTGATGGGGGGGGGGGGGGGATAAAATGTGATCTACAAGTTTTTATGACACCCTCAAGGGTCCTGAAAAATATCTTCCCACCCCCTGCCCAACTAAGGTTCAAAATATCCTGACCCACCCCCTCACACCACAGTAAGCGTTGCTGATGACTACTCATACTACCTGTGGATGATATTATATAATCAAACTAAATAGACCGTAGTCCAGACTGACATACTTCCAAATATTTCAAAATGCCTCACATTTTTAATGAAAGAAAATGCTGGTTAAACACATATTCTTGAAAACATTCAAACGTGTAGTTTTTACACCTTGTTAGTATCATGAAGAAAGATTTTCTCAACTGAAAAATACGAAATTACACTTTCACCATCAGTAAGTAAACACATTAACTTGAATTTTTGAAGACTGCCCTCTCTTCTTCTTCGGAAGCACCACATACAATTTAGTGAGAGTCTGGCATACTACATGATGTCGGAAAACGAATCTAAACTCAGAGCGCTAAATCTATACTCAGCCAGACTCTTGCTAAATTTTAAGTGTGTTTCCGAAATCTCGCCAAGAATTGTTAAATCATTCTGGCCTGTCTGGAATATTGCGTATTTTCCTCCATGCGTAAGTAATTTGCTGTTTCCTGTGATGTCAACGACGAGGGGCTGCTGATTTACGTTGAGCGGCTGCAGCAAGGTGGTCGGTTGCACAGTTGAGATAACGAGTGCCTGGGCATTGGGAGAACTGATGAGCAGTAGAATGACGAACGCTTGGTGGTGAACGGGGGACGAGTGAAGAATGCTTCCAGGGGCGAATGCTGAGCGTCAGATTGGTGGAGACGAACGTGATTTGTCCATGTTGAGCGGCTTGAATTGAGTGAAAGAGGAGTGTGTGAGCGGCAGGTTCACGACGAAAGACGGGTCAATGCTGATGTTGGGTGAGCGATGAGCGCTTCCGAGCAGCGAATGCATGTTGACTAACGAACAAGCGAAATCCAGCGGAGGATCGCATGTGAGGAGACCAACGAACGCTTCCAGAACGGCAAATGTAGGACGAGCGTGAAGGTTTCAAGGGTCCGGTGGGGGGTCCGGTGGGCTTGCGTTTGATGGAAAGTCGCTGTCGAACATCAATCAGTGCAAGGGACTGATTTGAACGCATGAGAGGCAGACGAACACTTGCCCCAAACACTTGGTGGAGGGGGGGGGGGCAGGATCCCAAAGAAAAGCTGCAAAGGACAATGAGGGGTGGCACACTTCGTTGTTGAAAGGAGGTCCATAAGTTGCAGAAGAAGGACAGCAGTCTTCATCCGTTGCGGGAGTCAGCGGTCCGGAAGCAGCGGCGAAGAAAGAGGCAGGAGGTTTCTTCCTAGAGGAACGTTATTCAGAGTTGGATGTGCGAGGTAGTGTAGGGCGAATGTAGAATCCTGCCAGGGCCATGTGACGAACGCTCAAGTGTTTGGTGATCGGTCGATCTGCCTAAGGTGGATCAAATGGGAAGTTGCAGGTTCAAAGGGCGAATTCTTGAGAATGACGAACACAGAAAGAGAGCTACAGCTTGACTGAAGAAGAACGCTAGATGAGCGGCAAACGATTGGCTTGGGCGAACACAGGTTGGTGAACGTGGGGAGGGCAAATGCTCATGAAGGTGACGAATGCACGTTATTGACGAACGCTGCTCGTTGGACGAATGGTGAATGCTGGTCTTAGGCAACGCAGGCGAGTGCAAACGGATGTCTTGAAATTGAGTGCATGTCATGAAGGGAGACGAATGCTCGGAGTCGGCAAACGTTGGTGAACGACGATCGAAACGGGCGGCGAATACTAGGATTCCATGAGGCCTGTGTCGCACGATGAATGCTGGCGAACGGCGAATGCTTGACGCACGACGAGTGCATCCGTTTGGAGATGACGGAGATGAACATAGAGATTCATTGAAGACGAACACTTGATGTAGCAACGAATGCTTGCAAGATGGGTTGAAACAGCTTGTCGTGTAACAGTGGCAGTATGCTCATGCCTGAGTCTGGAGGAAAGGAAATGGCAACCAACTCGTTCGAGCGCCATTTACTAGAGGGTTGCGCAGGCCACACATGCGCAGTAGGTGTACGAGCTGGGCGTATCAAGACAATTTAGATTCCTCTAGGGTAACAGAGCATCAGGAACTGAATGCAAGGAGTTTATAGGTAGTGTATTTTTCCACCCGGGCAACTAGAAAGACTGCTTTTACTACCAAAGTACAGCTAGTTAAAAAAAAAAAAAGACAGTTGGTTCTTTGGATTGGGCCTGTTGATTTATTTATTTTTTTTACTAAATAACATAAAAAAATGTATCCAGAGTTTGGTTCTTTGGAAACTTGAAATCCTACATCCATAGCCGAAATTATGTACCTGGCATATCGCCGATCTGGTTTAATTAAAAGGTGCTTCACGCGTGGCAGTTTTTACGACTTTGGCATGTGCATTTAAGGGTTTTGTGCGGCCAGTCTTGGAGTACACTACTCCTGTTTGGTCTCCATACTTTTTGCATGACATCGACACTGTGGAAGCTGTTCAGAGACGCTTCACTAAGTGCCTCCCACGTTTGGAGTGACTTTTCTTATGGGATGCGCCGCGAGACTGGGTCGAGATGGTATCGGAGTTACGTAGATTGAGGTTCGATGTTGTTTTGGTTTACCAGATTTTGCATAACCTCATTGATGTTGTCCTTCCGTTTTTCAATTTTGTTCTTGGCTAAAATGTAACTAGGGGACATAATTGGAAATTTGCTGTTCCTGCCTGGAATGCTTTTAATAGGGAAACTGTAAATGTTGTTCAATCCCATCTTTTCGTTGAATGCTTAAGAACGAACCCCTCCATCGTTTTCTCAAGACTCTCACTACCTTGATCTGCACTAAATCTTACCCTGGCGTAAGAGGTTAACCACCCTACCGTCTCTGTTCAGTCCACATTTGGTGGAGAAATGTATTTATTATAAATATGTAAACTGACACACTAATTTATCGGAATTGTAGAAATTTAGTACAGTAGTGTAACAGTACAGAGAAAAACTGTCCACAATATGTGGTCAATTCAACGATATCTACTGCTGCACCGGTACCTGTCGAATTTTTGGGTATCGGTTATGGTTCCATGGTATCGCAGGAGTACTGGTATTGGAACCAGTACAGCCTTAAGAGCAAATCGTTTGAAAGGATGAAAAAGTTATTATTTGGACTATGCCTGTTGGTTAACTACGTTCAGGGTGACATCTTTTTCATTAGTGAAAAACCAGGAAAATGCTATTACTTAAAAGCAAATCGGATAATTGATTTAGCTCCCTACTAATGTTCAGGTAACTAGAAGCACCAATTACATAACTGGTATAGCTATGTCATCTATCTTTGAAAACTAAGCTATTAATATAAACTGATTTCGTACTCACGTTGATCCTGCAGAGTCTTGCCCCGGCGAGAATATTCTGCCACTTTATTTTGCAGTTCAGGTAGTTGTGATCCCAAGGACTGAGCCGTCAACAAAGCCTGAGCCGCTTCCTAGCATTTAAAGAATTGTCATGGTTTAAATTTTAATTTTGTTATAACAAAGTGTTGAAACAGTAAAAACAAAGCCAAACAAAAGGAGTAACATAGGCTAATGATTTCTTTATTTTATTTTTTTTCATTTATTAGCATAGCTAAATAGAAACAATCAGGTATTCACAAATGCTCTGGAAAGAAAAACTAAAAAAAAAGCCACAAGTTGGATGCTTAGCTTTTTCAGACACTTCATAAAACTGTCGCTTTTTTTATGTTTAATTAATGTTGACTTTGATTTAAAAAAAAAATGCAGCAGGTTTTTCACAGCAGAGAATCAAATTCTAGAATTTGCTTTAACTTAATATGTAGGTTTAATGTTTCTATTTCAAACTCGACATCGTCAACGTAACTATTACACACTTGGGGTTATTACTAAGGACATGTAATTTCCGCGATAATACTAAGCATGATTTTGCGGTAAGTTTTATTGCGATGAAGGTGCAATTTTGCGGGATTTTGGTGCAATTTTGCGGTGATGGACTTGGTGGCTGAATTCAATAATGAGTACACAATTACAGCCTAATTTTCTAACATATACGTACCACGTACATGGCTGGTGATGATCGACTGCGCACTTATGGCTGCCTAGTGCCCACAGCATTGTTTGATGCGGATTTATCTGAGTAACGCTTCGGTGAGAACTGGTCCAGAATTTTGTTCCAGTTAGCCAGTTGTCAAATATATTGGCATGAAAAATAAGGCCATTTTTGCGGTAAATTTTGCGCTGTTTTTGGAAATTTGTGGCATTTTGCGATATTTACTGAATTTTGCGACAATTAATGTGGTGTTTTTGCTTCAGTTAGTGACTGTTTACCTACCACATCAAGAATAACTTTCATAACTCATTTAGAGAAAATGTTGCGAAATTTGCAATTTTGGTAAATCGCAGAAATTACATGTCCTTAGTTATTACTTACTGACCATAAAAACCATTGTTTTTGATAAAAAAGACTGAAGTCACAGCCATAAACAGTTGTTGGATTTTCGTCAGTTGTTGTTCCGTTGAAGGTTTTTATATCCCAAAAGCAGAAAGGCCCCACGCCTCAGAAAATGTATAACAACCGTCTTTTTGTGTCAGTTAGACTACAGTGGTCGTAAATTACTGTTAATTTTGCAACAAAGTGGCTTTGAACGTGATAGCATAGCCAAAATGTTAATTAAAACTTATTTTTGTGGTGGTTGTAACAAGTTTTTGAACAATACATTGGCAACATATAATGGTGAAAAGAAGAGAAGTGTAGGATAGTATACTCAGCTTTTGAGTGTAGGATAATATATTCAATATTTCACCCCTCTGCTGAGCAGCATCTTCAGGATTGTAAATTTAAAACGTGATGATGAATGATTGACAAGTGCGGATGAAGTACATAATAATTACAGAACTTGTGGAGCGGTAGTGGACTGTGGCGAGGGATACGGAAGTGACGTGGGCAAAGTAGGTTGACAATAATGTTGTGTGAACTCCCTGTTGTAGGTTGTTGCCTGTTGGTATTGATTTTATCAAATGTAATATTATAGACCCATATTACCCTTCATTTTATGAATGAATGGCATTTCACAACTGGTGAGTCTGGTGCAGAGCATTTTTTCCCGAACACGCTGTTCGAAAGAGGGAAGATACACTGATGTTTGCTAGCCTATACTCAAAAAGCGTGAGTTTTTAATCCTTTTCAACATGAATTTACTTCAGTGAGATACACGCATTTTTAAGGACAACGTGCCAATAACTTGGTGTTTAGATGCCACAAATTAGTTTTTCGTAGGGCCATTGTGTGCAAGTTTATATGGCAACTGGTTGTGGTGTAGCTATAAAGTTAGCTTAACCTAGAGTTTAGAAACAAAAAACAAAAACTAATGTTATAATACTAGGGATGTGCGAGTAGACAAATTTTAATTCGAGTCGAGTCGAGTCGAGTTTGCAACAGAAGAATCGAGTATCGAGCCGAGTTCGAGTATTTGATGGGAATATTATATTTGCAAGTTTCTCTTTAATTTGTTAAAATAATAGGAACAAAGATGGTGTTTAGTTGACTGTGTTGGTCATGGTTTTCCAGTTTTAAGGATATAACTTGAAAATAGTTTCAGTTATTGGCTTTTAATCTGCACAAGTGGAAAGCTCTCGTCGAGACGATCGATTTGGTATATTGGAATGTCAAAAACGGCCAAAAATTGACGAAGTTATCGCATTTTCGCCGGATTCGAATTTTTCGAGTACGGACGCGAGCAGCGAGCCGAGTTCGAGTACAAGTTTCATACTCGGCTCGGCTCGAATTTTTCGAGTATCGCACATCCCTATATAATACTAATCGTTTGTTCTGGAGTTCTTGTGACGTCTCATCAAAATTAACAAAACTAGCTAGCCTACTATATATTCCTAGCATGATTTGTTTTTATACCAAAAACATGGACATATAAAGGCTATACCTCTTTCACAACTTGGATAGTTCGTACCAAGCAGAAAGATAAATAAGTTCCAACACAAACGCAAACTTTGGGAGAGGTTCCCGGGGAACAACACGATCAAGCACAGCCAATTGGTCAGAGTGGTCAGCTACCAGTCAAGCCGATAAAATAATAAATCCCGCAACAACGTAGCAGGTAAGGGTTAAATAAAGCAATACAAACAAGGTGAACTCCCGTAAGTTACCTGATAATAAAATATGGCTGCTTCATGTTGTCCTCCATTGTCAAAATGTACTGCACGGTTAGCAAACTCGACTGCCTCTCGTTCGTAATGTGATGGGTCACCTTCCATTACAAAAATCTACACCTGTATTTAAGAACTCCTGAAAAAGGGAAAAATTACACAAAACGTTTTACGAACAGAAAAGATAGCCTAAACTACCAGTTACTGTAATCACATGATTGATAACGCGTCGTTAATTAACGTTCTTAGGCAGGCTACCAGACTGATTAATGCCGCTACAATACAAGGTTTAATCACAAATAAGTCACACATATTGCTGTGGCAATCAGTTATTCATCATAGGTTTAGCCAACAATTAGCCTCAGAGTCGAACTGGGTGGGAAAGGGCGCCTGTGCCATTTATCGATTGGGCAGGGGTGCCATGCGTTTTACAGGTCAACTGATGAAATGATCGTGCCTGGAAGCCCTCCAAGCTCCTCAAGCAGAATCAAAGTCCAAGATAGATCTCAAGATCTTTGCTTATTTTCATATTCTGTTGTGATTTCTGCCTTCGAAATGCATTTTTCAACACATATTTTATATTTCAAGTAATGATATTTTTGGAAATTTTGGAGTGGGTTTGGGGGGAAGGAACAAGTTTAAAAAATGCGTCAAAAACGTAAATAAAGGGAGGGAGAAGAGAGAAGGCAATTTATGCCTGACAGTGAATTCAAAACCATTCATTTTTCTTCGTTGGGAGAGAAAAAAATAGACTACCAAGGGGCGCCGAAAGTATGGTAGCCTATGGGCACCTGTGCCACTGACATGATTGTTTTATGGCCAGTCCGACTCTGATTAGCCTAATGGCACTATGGGGGTGTGCAAGCCTCGACAGTTTTGAGTTCGAGTAGAGTTTCCTATCTGTTCAAACCCCGCTCGATTTATCCTAACCAAACTCGAATCCGGTAAAAATGCGATACCTTCGCCAATTTTTCACCTATTTTGACGTTCAAATAGCCTACACCAAATACACCTCAATGAGATCTTTCTGGTGGTGCAAATTAAAAGCCACTAGCTCAACCCATTTTAAAGTTGTATCCTAAAAACTGAAAACACCAGTTAAAGACATTGACCTCACAGTCTGTTAAGCAGCATCTTAGTTGTTATTACACTAACAAATAAAAAAAATGACACTTGCAAATAAGTGTGTTAACAAAATACCCGAACTACGCTCGATACTTCAGTTGCAGACTCGAATTAAAATTATTCTACTTGCACAACCCCTATGGCACTATGGTTCTGCTTTAACTGATCCTTTCTCTAGTTATAGTTTTACTGGCAATATTCATCGTTGTATCATTTAGCCTAATACACAGACCGATTACTCAGACGAATGCAAGCCTAGGTGCTCATATTTTGCGCCGTTTGACCGGTTGTCAACACCATAATTGTAATTGTGTATACAATGCACAATCTATAGTTTATTCCATATTCTTCAGTTAGAAATAAAGATTATTTTAAACACTTTGAAAAATTCAGCTACCAACTTGTCATTTTAAACGTACCTTAGTATGCTGTGGCTACTTTTCGTGCGAAAGATCTCATACCTTTGGGCCGTGGTCGAAGATTGGCGGCTTCACGTACACTGCGCTATACTTTGCTCAAATTTAGATTTGGGTGGTACTGCACGTTTTTGTCAAACTTAGTTGTGATTCTGGGAAAAGCAAGATGCACATGAAACTGTCCACACCTAACCATGGCCCAAAAATGTCAGGTCTTGAAGATCTTTGAAATAAACTGTAAATTTCTGAAAGTTCCGATTAATTTTTCACATGGGTTTTATAGGTAGGTCTTGTGTGAGGTATCTTTTCCTTCAGCACAGTCGAGGATTTCTGCAATCCCTCCCAGCTCATTATTAGCCTCCGTTAGCGTAGACGCTGAGCGGTTGGTGTTTGCATTGTTTCCCCACGGTTTACTGTATTGTTGCCCTCGCCTTACCTTCCCTGTGTCGCTCGGATGACGCCATCTTTGTAATCGTCTTCTTCCTGTGATTTTAGACGAGGAAGGTCGAACCTTTTTGGCCCTTCGACGGCCTTGTTTCGGCCGACGGTGTGAGAAATGTTTTGGCGATGACAAAACAGTAAGTACGGGAACCATGGCTACGTGCGTAATTCGAGTAAACACCTGCAGGAGGCGAACTCACAGATAAGTAACATAAAATGTTAAATCCCAAGTTCTGTCCTGTTCATGCTGGAGAATTCGAACACTAGTTATCTTTTACCCCTAACTGAGTTTCTAACCATATGAAACTGACTGTCACTGACCCTGACTGTTTGTTACCTTGTACAATAAAATCCCACATAGCAACCTTCACGAATGTGAATTGTGTGGCACTCGCCATTTGGCCGATAGACATTAAAATGCACTCGCCGTTGTCCATTACCCCCTCGCCACGAAGAAACTATTTTAGCAGTTTTGTGCCACTACTTAATGAGAAATATTGTTTGCATTAATCTAACTCTCCAATCAACTAAAGTGGCTAGCGATATTGTTGCTCACTTGGTTGGAGAGCCCTTGTAATTCTGCACGCAACGCCGCAAACCCCTTGTTTCTACCTAATACGGTTCCCGAGATATGACAATGTAAGCATCAGGGTATGTTAATCAGTTGCCATTTTGGCGAGTAGCTCTCAAAACCAAGTCGCCAACTGCTTAATTTTTCTCGCCGTTTGGCGAGTGGCGACCGACATTGGTGAAGGTTGCCACATAGTGATCGCCAACGGGAGTTATAACATTTATTTCTTGCGTAGCGTTAAAGATCCACACCTTTTACCCCGGCCTCTGCGAAGGATGACGTAGGAAGAATCAGGAGATTTTGGGCGGCCTAACCTAAATTAATCCCCCCCTACCGTCCAACATTTGTTGCTACTTGAAATCGGACAGATGTCTTAAGTTTAGGTTAGAAATCGTGATCGGACCCTTCCTTACGTCGTGTCCATTGTTGGGTACGGCAGTACCGCCTCCCTTCTAATGTGGGTGGGGAAGACGTAGCCTATTTGACAGTACCGACCAATTTCAATTGATAAATACCGGCCGGTACCCTGACCCCCGACCTCCGGACCGAGTTTATCACAGGTCTATCCACGAATTTTCATGAATCCACATCCGCAAAAGGCCTTCATAACTTCGACCTGCACTGTGTCATATCGAGTCGGTTGTTTTTAATATTTTTCTCCCTCCTGTTAAACCGTTGACGGTAGTGCAAGGAAAGTGTGCGAGAATTAGCTTTGTCACTGTCAGGGTTCGTGAATCTTACGTAACCAAGTAACCAGGTTACAGTGGGGAAATTTAAGAATTGGGGAAAACTAGTTAGTAAATGAAGGAAGTATACCATACGTATTACTCCACCAAATTTATGTTCGTAACTCTACTAAAACCACGTCAAATTTAATCAAAAGGCTGCGTAATAGCACTTGTCGTACTTTCCGTGAGTCGATGCCAATGCCATCTTTCGGTAGTGCTACAAATTACAAAGATGGCCTGTATTGGGCCTACTGGCATCCGGTTTCCGATCCTATAGCGTATGCGTCAGTATGACTGCATCGAAAGCAAGAGTGGACCCAAGAGACGGATCGAGGGGCTTGCGAGGCCCCTATACAAAGTAAATAAACTTGGAAACATTGCCGAAATTGATGGAAAAAACTTATTAAATTAATATAAAAACTGCATCAAAACAGAAAAATCACCCTGTGGCCCACTCCAAGATATTGTAATGGGTCCGCCCTCTTTAGAAAGCCATGGCTGAATGCCACGGTTGTGGAAAACTTACAAGACGATATTTATTTTTTAAATGGTAGTTACAATTCTTCAAATTTTGGGGAAATTCCTGTTCGGTTACTGGGCTGCTTGTAAGATTCTCGAGGCCCGGTCACTGTTTTATAAGTTATGTCAGTTCTACCTGGACAACGGAGCCTACAAAACAGTTAAGAGTGATTTAAGTATTCCCACATGCATACCTTGGCCGCAGGAAGGGGGGGGGGGGGGAGAAGAAAACATTTAAACAGCCAACTCGATGTGACACGGTGCAGGCCACAATTACGCAGACTGTCTGAGAATACTGTGTGCTGAACTACAAAATTGTACGGTAAGTCTACCTTTTACCCGTTATTTATACCGTGTGAAAAATAAAGCAAACTAATCATCAATTACCACGGGAGATTAGTAAGCTATCTAAACATTCATATAATTAAATAATGTGGGCCAAGCAGCCCACTGTAAGCTTCAGCCAGGATTTTTTTTTTAATTAGGCCTAATGAACTAAAATGGTCATTCCAGACTCAAAATTTGTTTCATCAGATATGTATTATCGTAATAATTTTATACACTTCTATCGAAACAACATTTTTTTTTATATCATGCCACCCGTAGTAGCCCCACCTTTAAACAAGAAAATTAGCATTTTGATGAAGTAGCCTATATCACTTTGCAAGTTATCGGTTCCATCTGTTTAGCACATGACCCATTCTGTTAAATGGTAATTAGAAATTAGGATTACGTAAAGGATTGCCTACGTGGAAGCTACGGGCATTCTGCCACACAGCTGTCAGGATATTTGCCAGCCCATTTGCACCAGTGGGGAAAGCATAGGCTTTGACATGCACAAACGGCAACACTAACAGGAGGGCAGGAACTGTATGGAAGTTGCATTGAAAACTACCCTAAGTTACCGAATGCAGCTTTTAAACAGCATCTACAACTCAATTTACGGGGATATTGGACACACATCCACTCTCACACGTTCAATAACCGGTAGTGCGCTAGTCAGACATACGACTACCAACCAACAGTACTTTTTGGCACACAGGGCAGGATTTTGCTGGGGAAAAAGAGTAAATTATTGGGCCCTGTTGTGGTGAGGTTACCACAACCGTAGGCCACAAAGCCTTTGCACGAAAGAAATTATTTAAACGCGGTTGGAACACATTGCGGTGGGGTGGGTGGTAGTGTAATAAATGGACTGGTTCCACTGGTTAAATTACAACGATGGCAGCTCACTGATTAAACGAAACGCATAGTATGCTAACTGATTCAACAGAAAATTGTCGCCTGGTTACAAACTTAATAATTTAACATTGTGACAGGTCACTGTAAGGTGACAAACGGACCGTGACTTGAAATATTCAGCCATGTGTTTTTAATTTTTTTTGTACACATTTTTTGCCAGTTTCCCGGAAGTGGAAATGATATTGGCGCAACATTAGTCTAAATTGTGGCATAACTACAAAACAAAACAATCAGAACCCAGTAACTATTGTTTGAACAAACCATAAGTAGTCAATCAAAAAATACAGCGGTAACTGGACACGTTTTGTCACCGTATTTTGTTTTGGAAACACGCTAATCAACTTTCAGTTTCATTACATCATTCCCAAACAAACGAAAGCCACTCCCATATATGGCATTTCCAACACATCATAGACAAATAACGATTGAACAGAAGCTGGCACAGTAAGAAGTATTTCGATCCTACTACATTACAATACTTGCCAACAAATGGTTCCGTTCTTAACAACGACTGCGAAACCGACAACAGAAAAATCAATGTAAACACGAAGGCCGCCATTTAAACACATCCATGGAGGAGAGGCGACGTCATCGCGTCTTCACGTACACGAAAATCGTAATGCAAAGAGACAGACACAAAGCCTTGGCAGCACTCGCTTCTAAAGGAATTCTGTCTGAAACAGTCAACGCAATCAACAAATTATACGCAAATGTTGTTCAACTTTTGCTATAATTTATTATTTATGTTTAGACTGTGTTTAGGATAACCTAACTATATTAATAGGAATTTTGCCGGAGCTGACACTATAAGTTCATCGGCCCCAAACAATGGACAGTTATGATTTCGTTGACGTGTGTCTATTATACGGTACCTTCCTAAACAACCAAACGGAGCGAACCAAACGCACCACTGTTGGTGACAGTTTGGCTCATTCCCTGCTAATATCCGTGTTGATGCGGCTTGATTGACGTCAACATCGTCAGCGATGAATCTGTTTCGTCAAAACTGTTACGTCGCGCATGCTCTAACCTCCATCCCAGCAAACCACCTCCCTGAGATGGTTCTCAATTTGGCATTGCTCTCGCCTAGTCACATCTATTAGCCACCCCTGGTCAAATCCATTAGCCAGGTCTGGTCGCGGTGAAGGTATGACGTATTGTTGAGCTTGTTGAGCTGTATAGTAGTTTAGGAAGGTACTGAACGGCTTACGCAACATCACTGCGCACGCGCGACGTCAAGTTTGGAGCCAATCTGTCTCTAACAGTGGTGCGTTCTGTTCGCTCTGTTCGGTGCTTTAGGAAGGTACTGACTGTCCACACGTCGATGTGATTAGTGTCCATTGAAATTCAGTACCTTCCTAAACGACCGAACAGAGCGGACAGAACGCACCACTGTTACAGACAGTTTGGCTCCAAACTTAACGTCGCGCGCGCGTAGTAAAGTTGCGTCAGCCGTTGAGTACCTTCCGAAACTGCAATCACAGCGCAGCAAAATTAACAAGCTAAACAGAGCACTCGTTGCGTTATACCTTTAACGTGAGCAGACGTGGCTAATTGATTGGACCAGGCTAGACCAGAGCCCCCTAAGAAAGGAAGGCCGAGTCAACCGTAGCTCCCGTAATGCTGGAAAACGCGCACAGTAAGTCGCTACAGTTCGCCGCAGGAGGGCGCTCCTGACATGTGCCACTTCGGCGCTAAGTTAGCATTCGCGGCTGCTAGTTTTTTCTACTTTTAGCGACAAGAAACAGACAGTAGCTTCCTAAATCACGTTGATATTTTAAGTAAAAGCTTAAATTAAATACGAACAAAGAAAAACGTAAAGTAATAATTTTAAAAAATAAGAATTACTCTGAACAACAACTCGTACTTCATTATTAGTCCTGCACTGATTTATAATGACTGCTTAAAATTGTTAGAAATCAAGCTATGTCAATGACTTTAAATAATTAGACAGTTTCATAATTTTGTGCACAAAATTTACTTTAATACTCAGAATAATACGAGAGTTAAGCAGACAGATACATCCAAAACTACATTTCATTTGAAAAAAAAAAATTAGTAGGGCAAAACGGAAACGTATTTTATTGCACACCTGAAAGTTGGAATAAAAAATATTAAAAATAAAAGTAGGCATAAACTGCCAATTCACTTTGTAGGCCTAATGCCCAAGAACATTTTTTTTTTCCGAGGGGGACATGTCTTTTTAACTTACTTTCGAGAGTTCCATTCCTACTGGTTTTTCTATTTCAGTTTTGTCTGTTTTTTTTAATCTGATTGTTGTCATTTGCTGCTCAAGTTGTGCAGAATAATGGATAAATATTCGTCCCGTCAGACTGAGAGAAACGAATAAGTGTAAATGGATATGTTAGTTTTTTTTTTCCTCACAGTCTGATACTTATTAGGACTCAGCGTGACATTTGACAGTTCCGTGATTCAAAATAGTTTAAACAATAACTTTTTCTGTGTTCAAACTTTTTTTTTCAGTCGAAAGTTAAAAAAAAGAGTTGTGAAAATAGCGACAATGTCCCAAAAAGCGAATCTGAATCCGGTAAGGTGGATCCTATATTTCGTTTTTTTCCCACCAATTTCTAAGTTAAAAAAAAATAATCTTTAAAAAAAAAATTGGATTTTGGATCCAGAAACACGGTTCCTATTTTCACTTTTTTTTTAAACTTTGGGCTGAGATATTTTTTAAATCACTCTGTTCATTTTGTTTATTGATGGTTGACAAATTTTTTTTTCGTCGATTATCAAATTGGGGTATGGAATTTTTTAACGTAAATCCAAATTATAAATATTAGCCATATTTTTATAGCCTATTAATTTAGCTACAACGTCATTTATTATTTTAATCCCCTTCTGTGTTCTCTAATAGTCCATAAAGGGCAACGTCATCCTTGAAAAATTAAACTAATACGAAAATACTGTCGAGTTTCATTTGTATTTACCAGTCAGGTGTCTGATCCAACCTTTTAGGCTAATGTTTTCCAGCCATCGGCTCGTAAAATAGAGGTCTGAGGATAATTCATGGTAATTCACACCCTTTCAAGTTTATATTCTTGCCGTGGAATTACAGAAAGGCAAACAACAATTTACCATTTTTATTTTAAACAGCCTGAATGCACGCGACAACACTCTTGGCCATGCTTTCTTCGCAGAAAGCGGCACGCAAATAACTTTTTTTACACGGGCCCTCTGGATCCCAGGCGTCTTCGGATCTCCGGCGTCATTCGGATTACGTAACCTCGCTCTCAGCAGTTCTCTGCCCTCACACTAGCTAGCAAATCAAACATGGCGGAAAACGGCACCGATTCAAGTCAGCCCAAGTGAGTAGCAACCAGTATTCAGAGCTAATCCGCACATTTTTCAACAATGAATCGACTTCTCATTACGAGCGTTCACGGGAAGATGAACTTGAAGACGTTTCTCCAGCTTCCTGCATTGCGGTTAGTAGGCAAACCCGCGTGAACGCTCGTTCAAATAAGTACGGTAGTTGATCTGAGATTGTTCAAAAACATGTTAACACCTATGAACGATCGAGCGAAATATTAAATATTACGATAAAGTCGATTCATTGTTCAAAAATGTGCGAATTAGCTCCGCATACTGGCTGCTACTCACTTGGGCCAAGGATGCTTCTATATATATTTCATATGATTTGGCAGTGCTATATTACGAGCTTAGGGCAGGGACCTAGACTTTGGCGACGATCGAGCACATCCACGTATTTGCATTGAATTCAATGGGAATGATGTGATACGATCTCGTTTCGAGACGTTGTTATGACTACGCAAAACAAATAAAATAATTTTAACATTGAAGATAGATAATTTATGGTTCCTCTCATAACATAGTGTGAAGTGAGAAAACGTTTACTCCAGTATAGAAATATTAAAAAAAAAACCAGGTTCGCAACACAACGCATCATTCACATTCTAGCCTACTGGTTGCTAGGCAACAACAAGTAACGCAGGCAAGCCATCCAAATTCAGCTGCCCAACAGCCAAACAAACAAAATAGTTGTGAAATACTGAATTAACACGTTTAATTTTTTTTTAATTAGTATAAAATAAAGTAATAAGACGAGTGTTTGTTTTAGCCCCACTTGTGTTTGAAATAAACCACATAACTCACACGAAAAACTGTTGGACCACGCCAACCGACGCCAAGGTTAAATAGACAGAAGCGTCTCGTAATTTCGGCAGTTCTAATCACAGGGGCTCGGCACAAAAAGCTTGTTTTGAGACGACCCTCTCTGGTTCTGTTACTTTCCACAATCAAAGCATGGCGAGGCGAAAACTGGTTGTAGTTAAATTAACACGTGGCCCCTTGAAGCTTGTGTAAATCTTGGATTAGCGAAACAAAACGTAGTTAATACATTGACAGTGACGCGTGCATTCATTTTAATGCGACCGCTTGTTTGTTGACACACGTAAAATTAACAGGTGCAAAGTTAGGCTCCAAATTAACATCGTTTTTTGTCAACTCCCGATTATTTCGTGAAATAGCATTGCAAATAGCGTTCCAATGGTGGAATTAATCTTGCTTTGGCTCACTTAAATCGGCCCCGTTTTCCACCATATGATTTGTCAGCTGGTGTGAGGGAAGAGAACTTCTGGAAACGAGGTTATGTGATCCGATGACGCCAGAGATCCGAAGACGCCTGGGATCCAGAGGGCCCGTGTAAAAAAAGTTATTTGCAAGCGGCACATGCCTTAGCTGCCATCTAGCGGCCGTTTCAACGGATTGCGCAATGTTTTCTGTGCGCGGTTTTGCAGGCACTGACTCGGCCTTTCTTTCTTAGGGGGCTCTGGCTAGACTAACGAATGTAACCAGGTGCGAGCAATGCCAAGTTGCAAACCATCTCGGGAGGTGATTGCCAGTGGTGGAGCTTTTGAGCATGCGCGAGGTACCAATAACAGATTCATCACTGACGATGGTTGACGTAAGCAAGAATAGAGACGTAAGCAAGCCACACCAACCCGGCTATAGTAGTGAATGAGCAGAACTGTCACCAACAGTGGTGCGTTTGGTTCGTTCTGTTCGGTGCTTTAGGAAGGTAATGCTAGGATTGTAGTCAGTGGTAGTGGGGTGAGATAATAAACAGCGGCCTTTATATTTCCTTCGGCTTCGCCGTGGATACGAATGCAAAGGTATGACTTCGTCCCGGACTTATCGCCCCCAAAAATGCACACTTCCAGAATGATCCGTATATCAAGCGTAAATTGAGCAGTGGCACGTCTGGCAGTACGCAGTCAAAACTGAATTGGAACAGGCTTCATGAAGGCACTGTAATCTTACTTACATTATAAGGCAAAGTCTCATAGCAACAAAGTGAGCAGATGGTATGTAGTCCTCCTTAGGCTCAATAAAAGAAGTAAGTAAGTAAATAGCAACAATGACGACAACGACCCCCAAAGTAGCAACCCCAACAATGAAAAAGGGTGAGCCCACCAATTCTTTGGCTAAAACGGGAGCGCGTGTTAATTCTTGGGCCGGAAGTTGAAATTGGTACGTTGTTGCCATGAAAAGTTGAAATTGGAACATTGTTGCCTCGATCTCAAGTTCAAGTTCAAGTTTATTACGAGAGTAAATAAAGGCCCCAACGCCATAAGCTCTCCTCTATCTTAAAAACTAACTTATTACTAACCAGGGATAGATACACCGGTTCGATCTTTTGCCTCGATTAACAATTGGTTCTGCCGGTCATCTCAGCGCCAGGTGTTAAATGACTCATTCACGAAGGATAGTTATTGCCTTGAAAAGTTGAAATTGCCACATTATTGCCTTGAGTAACAATTTGCCACGCGCGGTCATCGCAGTAGCAGTCTTAAATGACGTCATGCACGAAGGACAGTACGGACACACGGTACGGATTGCTGAAGCCAAAGCGATAAATTGGGAGGGCGTTGGGGGCTAAATGGAGACATAAAGTTAGATATAATATATTCTTATACGGAGAATGCCCGCGTGTGGGGCAGTGCTTCTGTTAACCCTGCCCCTGCTCTTTAAAAAATAAAGAGATTGGGGAGGAAGAGCAATGCATCTGTTATCATGATTGCGCATTAACTGAACCTACAAGGTACGGTTTTTTTTAGGAGGATGGGGGGCACGGGACACGGAAGGTAGAGCATGGAAGGAAAAGGAGAAAGAAAGTGTCTCCTACTCCACTCTTAGGGCGGGTTTATGCAACGACTCGCCTTTGCATTCTCGCAGCTAGAATTTAATCGCAATGGCAAAGTTGTCGTTGCCATGGTAACAACCCTATCTGGATTATATAAATTCGACGTCGTTTGAGTAAATGCTTTAAGTCTTATAATCCGTGACAATAAGATAAATAATTCTTCCTGACGAAATTTTCACAGTCGCTTCTGAACTATCATTATTCAGTGTTTTCATTGCGAATCGACATAGCTAAAACCGACGCCATGTTGGAATTTCAGATGATTTCTAGCTTCTAGCTGCGAGAATGCAAAAGCGAGTCGTTGCGTAAACCCGCCCTTAGTTCAGATTGATCTACACTGCGGAGAAATAAATCCCATCCCCACGACTCCATTCAAATTGGGAAAGTGGATTTGTGAAGTAATAAAAAGAGCATATAAACTAGGGCCTAATAAATTAGACTTACCAAGTGAGGTGCGGGCTCACAAACTGCGTGCTTTAGCAGCATCCTGGGCCAATGGCAATGCAACACCAATATACGAGGTAGTGGGTGTGTGTCCCTGGAACAATCGTAACACCTTCAACAGAAAAATATCTAAGGTAAATAAGTACTGCGAGAGAAGGAAGAACGATGAAAGATCACATTGCGACAAGCAAAGTTGGACACTTCTGGACAGTAAATTCTATTTTGTCTGCCACAAATGACTTTGGCTCTACCTCTTTGGTAAGATAGTGTAAGACAATGTTCCACAATGGCAAAATAGTACTGCAGTCGAAAGGCGAAGTATGACAGGAAGAAAAATTATGTGTCGCAGTGAATGTTCAGACAACACCTAGCGAAAATTGAGAAACAACCATGTGCGAAACAAAACCCCGGGCGAAGCCCGGTAGGACTGCTGGTCTTACGTTGGTCGTATATTATCCACCCAAAACCAAAACTGGTAGAAAAACCCGCCAACTTTCCAAAAACGGTCGGCCTTTGAAGGTAGTGATATCATTCCACCAAGGAAAGGCCGCCAAGGTTAATCCTATTAGCCAAGTTAATCGCACATACT
>JAHWFP010267736.1:0-14886 GCA_023313725.1 Lithobius niger | reverse complement strand
TTGCTAGTTTCGTGGTAATACATTGCTAGTTTGCTAATAGTTTGCCAGTTTCGAGCTAGTTTTTGCTAGCTTCATGCTAATATTTTGCTAGTTTTGTGTTAGTTTCTTGCTAGTTTTGTGTTAAAGGTTTGCCAGTTTCGTGTTAGTTTCTTGCTAGTTTCATGCTAATGTCGTGCTATGTTCTTGCTAGGTTCCTGCTAAAAAAAAACTGATTTCCAAACCGTTGATCAGATTGAAAAGAAACCGGCTACAAACAATCTTCAAAACTGAATGTTCTGTAAAAAAAAAGTCGTACATTCGAAGGTAAAGCAACACTTCTGACCAAAATATTCGTCCATTATGTAATTGAAAAAGCCCGAAAACTGCTCCTTTCGGGGGGAAAACAAGTAGTTTTACTAATTTGCTAGTTTCATGTTAGTTTCTGGCTTGCTTCGTGTAATATTTTGCTGTTTCATGCTAATATTTTGTTAGTTTCGGGTTAATTCCTTGCTAGTTTTGTGTTAATGGTTTGCTAGTTTCGTGTTAGTTTCTTGTTAGTTTCATGCTAATGTCGTGCTAACTTTGTGATTTCCAAACCGCTGATCAGATTGAAAAGAAACCGGCTAGAAACAACCTTCAAAACTGAATGTTCATTAAAAAAGATCGCACATTCAAAGGCAAAGCAAAACCTCCGACCAAAATATTCGTCCATTATGTAATTGAAAATGCTAGAAAACTGCTCCTTTCAGGTGAGAAGAAGTAGTTTGTTTTACTAATTTGCTAGTTTCGTTTTAGTTTCTTGCTTGTTTCATGCTAATATTTTGTGGACCCATTGCAATTTGTTAATTCCACTTTTTCTCCAGTTGGGTAGTTGCCTCACTCCCGGTTTGTTAATCGTGGATGTGGGTGTTAATTAACACCAAGATATTTAGTGTAAATTGGCCAGCACTATGTCACAACTAACAGTCGCTGTGTTGTACAAAAGTAAATCGATTGTTGTTCGTCTGTTGCATACTGTCTCAGCATTGTTAAGACCTACTATTGTAATTTCCCCATAACCGCATGCAATTCTCTTTCCCTTCGCGTCTAGGTCGCTGTCCCTGTAAGGCCTTGAGAAAACGGCCGCCATGTTGGATTCCAAAGCCCAAATCCAACATTATGTAAGTTCTAAATGCTTCTAAGAATCAGTATCGTGTAAATAAATGTGCCTTTATAAACTGTGATAGCTCCTAATCATGCCCCAAGCGCCCACATAATGTAATCACGTGAAAAACTTTCAATGACAGTATCGAGTCCTTGCGTAAATGCAGTTATGTTCAACTTGATAGTCAGTTATTAGCCCAACATGTTTCATTCTCCTCAGAATCGTTTCCCCCCTTTTCAAGCCTCATATTGAAGTGTAATATTGGAAACCTTTGGACGCCGGATAAACCGAAATAGTGTTGTACCCCCAAAACACGTTGTCTAACAACTTCATAACTTCATTGCACCGACGGTCCATGCCTCTGGGCAGAATGCAATGTGGCGTAAGTCATTCTGTCGTCAGCATCTAATTCCCTACTACGTATCTACACGTTAATTAGCTTCGTTTGTATCACAGGGAAGTTAGATCGACACCTTCAAACTAGTTGGTAAACGCGTATGGACATTTTCTTCTAGTATCACCTTTTTACGTTGATATTGGTGTCCAATAGTAATGGTAGCACGAAATGGATCAAAGTAATGCTTGTTCGTAAAACGTAGCATAACAAGATTGGTAGTAACGAAGACAACATAAGAACTGCCGATACGTATACAACTAGCAAAGACCATTGCCTGCCAGATTTTGCTTTACGACACTATTTTCTCATATCTTGCCTCTAACTCTCGTTAAATGACGCCCGCCTGATCATGAATTGTACACAGTTGCAGTTAATCGGCATCACTAACGGCAACTTGGTAATCTAAGGCTCGTATGCAGTGTTACGACATGACCCTAGGCCCTAGAACTTCCCCCGTTTCAACTAGATCTGAAGATTCAGAATCTACCTAAAGTTCTTAAGATATGAACTGTCCACAAAAACCCCCTCAAGTGTTATGAACTGTGTCTAGAATTCTTGTGCCTTTACGGATTCATGACCTCTAGTGCCCAGACCAAGATTACTTCCCTTTTACCTTTTTTGGGATGTATTTTCCTACATGTATGTGTATTCTTTTGTATGAACCCAAAGTAATCCCCCCCCCCCACCATTTGGTGCATAACGGTAAGTCTTGGGATATCCGCTATTATTTTATCTTCCCTTTTGTATTTATCCTTTCCATGCAATATATACTTACCCTTCGTGTGTTTTTACATGTGCTCTTAGACGGGGGTTTAATTTGGTAGTACGGAAGTGCTGGTTCCGACCTCCATGCTATGGTTATATTTTTTCCTTACATATTGTTTATTTTATTGATATAAGTATTGTGTCGCGCTGATATGGCATACTCTGGTTATCCTTTTCCCTACCCTCCAGCTGCAAACCCGCCGAGTTACAAGGATGTAGAGATCCTTACGGAACACAATTATCAAACTTGGGCGATTCGCATGCATGGGTTTAAGATTAACCATGGGTTGGGTACATTTCGGGATGGCCCGGCCCCAGGGCCCAATGCAGAGCCGGATGTTGTTGCAAATTATAATGCAAAAAATGGTGCCTGCGTCTGCTCCTTTTATCAGACTATTTCACCAGAACTACTATTCTAATTCCAGGGTGTCATGAGTGCACGTACGATATGCGACACCCTATGTAATCAATATGGGAGGCGACACAGAAACTATACGGAGTTCTTGTATAGGCAATTCAATAAAGTTAAGATAGGACCGAATAAGATCATACCGTCATATATTACCAGGGTAATAGGGCTAAGCCAATCATGTATTGCGGCTGGTAGACAGATTGAGGAAAGAGAGGTCTGCATGGTGATATTAGATGCTTTAAACCACCCCCAATTTAAAGTAACTTGGGGAGATGTTGTACCTCCAACCAGGCTTAACCATAGATCTCGTACAAAATAGTTTGGCACATAGGCAGTTGCTTATAGAACAGGAACAAGCACAGGAACAACAATCTGTTAACCCTTCTATTACTCCATACGTGTGTCCACAGCCTCCACTACCTATCCCTTGCCCATATCAGCCACAACCCCCACCTGTCACTGTATCCTTGACCGAGACACTGCCCATCCTTACAGGTACAGGGTGCTGGTCCTGTGGTGATTTAAATCATAAATTCTCTCAATGTGACAGGATTCCTTGCCAGCAATGTGTTGGGATTAGATGTGAATCATGTTTCGGATATGGGCATCCCAAGTTTTTATGTGGCAACAATGTAGCACAGCCCCCCACAGCCTAACCTAACCTCCCAAAATGACAGACAGGGTCAACAGACCGCTCGGCCTAATAGGGGGTCGAGGGCGTTCCTATGCAAATGGTAATACCCCAGCTCCTAATGCTCAGCAGCCACAAGGGAGAGGTAATGGGGAAGCCTGTGGTTATTCCACATGTTCTGCTAATGATCCTCTTTCTGTTAAAAGTACTACAGTGTACCGTTTTGATACGGGGGCAGATTGTCATCTTGTTAACACCCTAACACAGGGAATGCCCATAGATGGTTGTCTCCAAAAACGGTTGTGCCTAGCTGTTGTCGATGCATTTGGTGTGGAACATAGAATTGGAACAGTGATAATTAAAGCCCGCGCCCTCTTATACTTCATGATGTAGTCTATGTTCCGACAGCTCGTTGTAATTATGTATCTTTAGGGGCACTACATTCTTCAGGCTATGCAGTGCAGCACAGAGGTCAAAAGATTCTAGTTAAGACTGTTAACCAACCTAGGAGGTATGTTATGGTGTTCGTTTTAATGAATAATATGTACGAATCCCTTGGTGAGCAAACCCCTTTACCTATGTGTGAAACTAAATGTCAAGCATCTCCACAGCCATCAGATGAATTCAAGTTGCTGCTGCAACATGCACAATGGACATGATGCACAGGCATTATGGACATATACCGTGCGAACTATTAGCAAATTATTGCTAAAGGTTGTGTCTTGGGACCTAAATTGGTTGGTCAAGTATGCCACTTTTGCGCGATAGGTGATAGTATGAAAACTCGTAAAAAGTCGCATCAGCGGTTGTTCTCAGTCTGCACGTCATGTCCACTTGAACAATGGAATCTTGACATTTGTGGGCCTAGTACTATACCTGGGTATAATGGTGAATTGTATTTTTTGAGCATCGTAGACATATACTCGAGGAAATATTTCGTCATCCCCCTAACTTGCAAATCTCATGTATTACATGCTTTTACAACCTTAATATTGGAACAGGAAGTTAGGACAGGACTCACATTACAACGTATCATTACTGACAATGCTGGGGAGTTTCTGAGCAATGATTTTCAAGGATTTTGCTGATCGAAATGGATACAGCATATCCGTACCCCTATCCATTTTCCAATAAACAACGCTCCAGCCGAACGATCTCATGGGGTCTTAAACAAAACACTCGAGCTATGTTAGTCGATTCACAATTCCCAGTTTGTTTTTGGCCGGACGCCATAAGGGCTACTGCAAATCCACGCAACACTTTGAACACTTAAGGCCCTTGATGGAAATATGACCCCAGTTGAGCGTTATTCCGGTTATGTCCCCCCAATTTAATGTCAGGAGATTTGGCTGCTTAGCCTACTTACACCTTGATAAAGCAAAAAGGGATACTTTTGCACCGACTGCACAACCCCATGTAAACCTGGGTTATGATTTCCACACTACAACCTATAAACTGTATGACCGTTTTACTCAGCGTTGTGTTTATAGTGTTGACGTGGACTTTGTGGAAGAACAGAATGCCTTCTCTTGCTTTGGTATTCTGGTTGGAATGTAGTCCAGGCACAGGCTCTCCGAGTCCTACTGCTATCACTTATGCTAGTGTTGTTGTTGATGATTCTTCAGATAGTGAAGACGAGTCCCCTCCTTTCACTGTACCGCTGCAGATCCCTGAACTTCCATCACATTCCAAAATCGGGCAAAGTCCGCGCCTGCTCGCCCGGGTCAGAATGCCACTCCTCCTTGTGTCAATATTACAGCACCTCCCCTTAGTGTGGAACATGTCTGTGTCCATCATTCGCGACGATTAGTGGGCTTATCTGCTATCGAGATTACTCATCGGGCCTTGCCTCTTATTAATTCTCAGGACGAGGATTATCTGTCCACATCCTAGCTTAATTGTATGTAACATTGTATGTTACAAGTGTATTATTTACCTTGTACAACCAAACTGAAAATAACCTAATTAACACTAATTTAATATAAAACCCCTGTAACTCAGGCTTTTCTACCACAAAAGGCTGTTAGCACATTAATAATAAAGAAAGGGTCACCCATACATTTCTGGTTTATCTTCAGGGTTTTCAATATATTTCCATCGTATTTGTGTATGTTACCTATGGATGGAGGCGTGGATCGGTACCAGCGTTCTGTCTACCATCTTGTATGTTTTCCTTTAGGTCTACGGGTCGCCTCACTTTGGGTTGACACAAACTCATCATTGCCTCCATATATGAGTTTGTAAATTATTTATATGTATTCACGCATTGTGACCCACATCCCTTTTACACCGTGAGTTCACGGGGGAGTTCTGTGGCCCATTGCAATTTGTTAATTCCACTTTTTCTCCAGTTATGTAGTTGCCTCACTCCCGGTTTGTCAATCGTGGATGTGGGCGCTACTTAACACCAAGGTATTTAGTGAAAATTAGCCAACACTATGTCACAGCTAACTAACAGTCGCTTTGTTGTACACAAGTAAATCGATTGTTGCTCGATCGTCTGTTGCATACTGTCGTAGCATTGTTAAGAGCTGCTATTGGAATTTCCCCGTAACCGCATGCAATTCCAAAGCCCAAATCCAACATTATGTAAGTTCTAAATGCTTCTAAGAATCACTGTCGTATAAATAAGTGTACCTTTATAAACTATGATAGCTCCTAATCATGTCCCAAGTATCGCATAATGTAATCATGTGAAAAACTTTCAATGACAGTATCGAGTCATTACGTAAATGCAATTATGTTCAACTTGATAGTCAGTTATTAGCCCAACATGTTTCATTCTCCTCAGAATCGTTTCCCCCCTTTTCAAGCCTCATATTGAAGTGCAATATTGGAAACCTTTGGACGCTGGATAAACCGAAATAGTGTTGTATCCCCAAAACACGTTGTCTAACGACTTCATAACTTCATTGCACCGACGGTCCATGCCTCTGGGCAGAATGCAATATGGCGTGAGTCATTCTGTCATAAGCATCTAATTCCCTACTACGTATCTAGATGTTAATTAACTTCGTATGCATCACAGGGAAGTTAGAGCGACTTCTTCAAACTAGTTGGCAAACGCGTATGGACATTTTCCACCAATACACTCCGTGTTTCTCCCAACTGTACGCAGTTCAAGTATCATCTGTTTACGTTGATATTGGTGTCCAACATATTTTGCTATTTCATGCTAATAATTTGCTAGTTTTGTGTTAGTTTATTGCTGGTTTCGTGTAAGTTCCTTGCTAGTTTTGTGTTAATGATTTGCTAGTTTCATGGTAATCCTTTGCTAGTTTGCTAATAGTTTGCCAGTTTCGAGCTAGCTTTTGCTAGTTTTATGCTAATATTTTGCTAGTTTCATGTTAGTTTCTTGCTAGGTTTCTATTAAAGGTTTGCCAGTTTCGTGTTAGTTTTTTGCTAGTTTCATGCTAGTGTCGTGCTAGTTTCGTCCGAGGTTCTTGCTAGGTTCCTGCTAAAAAAACTGTTTGATTTGAAAAGATTGAAAAGAAACCGGCGACAAACAGTCTTCAAAACTGTATGTCTTTAAAAAAGGTCCTACATTCAAAGATAAAGCAACAAACACTTTTGACCAAAATATTCTACCATTATGTAATTGAAAAAGAACGAAAACTGGTGGTCCTTTCATGGGAAAAGAAGTAGTTTGTTAATATTTTGCTAGTTTCGTTTTAGTTTCTTGCTTATTCATGCTAATATTTTGCTGTTTTGTGTTAATATTTTCTAGTTTCGTGTTACTTGGAATTTTCGTTTTATTTTAACTTTTTGCTAGTTTCGTGTTAGTTTCTTGCTTATTTCATGCTAATATTTTGCTGCTTCATGCTAATATTTTGCTAGTTTCGTGTTAGTTTCTTGCTCGTTTTATGCTAATATTTTGCTGGTTTCGTGTTAGTTTCTTGCTCGTTTTATGCTAATATTTTGCTAGTTTCGTGTTAGTTTCTTGCTCGTTTTATGCTAATATTTTGCTGGTTTCGTGCTGGTTTCTTGTTAGTTTCATACTAATATTTAGCTAGAATGGTATTAATTTCTTGCTAGGCCTAGTTTCTTGGTAAAAAAAACGGTTTATGAATCCAAACCATTCCTCAGAATGAAAAGAAACCGGCTACAAATAATGTTCAAAACTGTATGTTCTTTAAAAAAGGTCGTGCATTCCAAAGTAAAGCAACACGTCTGACCAAAATATTCGTCCATTATGCAGTTAAAAAAAACCGAAAACTTTGTTTATTTTTATGGTGTTGTTAAAGATTAGGTATGGTTAGTTACATTGGCTGAAATTCCACCTGCAGGCAGGAGTTTCATGGGTTGGCTCTGCTCTCCCCACCCATTGCAGGTTTTTTCCCATTGGCCTTTTTTTACCGTAACTTTCTTTTTCCCAAATCCGTTTTAATAGCCTAGCAACAAATAACTAATAAAAACTAATGAAGCAACAAGATGAAAAGATAGGCTCAACAACATCACGACAAACATGCAAGTTATTTAAAACAGATTTCAAGTTTGTCTTTAACTTGCTCAAAGCTAAAGCATTATTTTAAATTCAGGCCAAAAAAATTAAATTGAGGGACTTCAAGCACCTATAAGTATAAGTAAAACTTTTTTTGCTCACCTAGTTGGGTATGATGCAGAAATCCATAACACACCAAAAGAGACGATTAAAAAGAAAGATGAGAATCCAAAAGAAAATTTAAGAAACAGAATGACTGCAGACAGGAGGACTGCGGCCACGCCTCAAAGATAGCTTAAAGGAAGTCACGCTGTTGGCAGCGTGTTCCAATGTTTGATAGTGTCAAGGATGAATGTGTGGGCAAAAAAGTTCGTTTGACACTGAAACAACTTAGTCTTTCTGGGATGGTCGTGACGTCCAAGGTAGTATGGGTAGCTCATAAAATCCATAGGATTCAAAATCGTATTGCCAGTTGCCACCCGAAACAGGAGAGTAAATCTATGCTCCAGTCTTGTTCTCTCCTAAGTGGTCCAGCCCAGGTCGCCCATTAAACCAGTAACACAAACCATTGCCCAAGCACTATAAACCATCCTTGCAGCGCTTCTCTGCAGCCCTTCTGAAGTTGCAGCCTCAGACCCTGTTGGATGCCAAATAGCAGAAGCGTAGCTTAGGTAGGGTCGAGCAAGCATATCAAAAAGAGTTTTCCTCACTTCAACAGTCGAGTCCCACATCACGACTAATAAACCCAGTTTGTTGGGCCACCTTCTCAAAACATGGTGAATGTGACTGGACCAGACTAAGTCGGCAGACAAGAGTTCCGTCAACCTGCCTGATCTGTACATTTCCAACCTTGTAAACTACATCACAAAGGTTCCCAGTCTTACGGCTCACACGCATGAAAACTGTTTTATTGGGATTCATGCACATGCCCCATTTATTGCACCAATGTTCCATCTTGGAGAATTTGACTGTCAACAAAGGATGAGATGCACCTGGCCACTCCACAGTCATCGGCAAACATCGCGCTGTCCGACCTAAACTGACCGGGGAGATCATTCATATAAGGAATAAACAACAAGGGCCCAATTACAGACCCCTGCGGTTTCTTCCTGCAGCTTTGAAAATGGAATTGAGTGCTGAGCGATAAACGAGGATTGTGGAACCTTTTAGTTTTTAGGGGAAAAAAGGGTATGTTGAGTAGGAGTTCACCAATAGGGGGATTGATAGGATTGATTTTCCTTCTGTCACACCAATGAAACCATCTTGTCCAGTGGCTGTTGTCGATTTGGTTGGTTGATGGTTTGATTGCGAGACTTGTGATTGTGGACGCTTTTTCCTTATGAGTGCTTGCCTTTTAAAGAAGTTTGACGATAGTAGCAACCCGTGTAGATGTAGGGTGTGTAGATTTTGGTGCCTCTTTTGTTGGATGAGTTGATCTGGTATCAGAGGAAGGCTTCTTGGGTCGTCTACTAGAAGGTTCAGAAGGAGTGGGAACCACGCTGCTGATGGCCAGCTCAGGATGGCTACTAGCAGGAAAAGGCTGCCTGATTGTTGGATATTCTCTAGGATCTGTGGGAATATCTTGAACGGAGGGAAGAGGTGGGCATTAAGGTTCTCACATGGGAAGGTCAGTGCGTCTCCTGCTGTTGGCCTCTTGTCCGGGACTGGGCTTATGAAGAGGGGAAGTCTGGCATTGTGCCTCATGGCGAACAGGTTTATCGTTGAGGTGTCCCAGGTGTTGAAGGGTGATTCGCAGATGGATTTTTTGAGCATCTATTCCCCTGTTGGCGGTTTCTTGTGGGATGGAGAGTCAGTAATGACTGGGATGTGTAAGGGGAGAACTGTTGTCTCGAGATGGATGCAGAGAAGGAAGATTGCTGAGGTTATTTCGTGTAGTTTTCGTGATCTCGTTCCACCTTCATTTTTGATGTAGACCACTGCAGTTGTGTTGTCGGCCTGGACTTGTATTACTATCCCTCCGATCAGTTCTTGAAAGTGATGAAGAGCATTGAGACCGGCTTTGAGTTCCAGGACGTTGATGTAGTCCTTGTCTTGTTCTGTCCAGGTTCCGGATGTTTCCAGGTGCTCGATGTGTGCTCCCATCCCTCCAATGATGCATCGGTCAGCAGCGGAAGTTCTGGTTGGGCTCGTGTAGTGGAACCAGCTGGGAAAGGGTGTGAACGTCTGACCACTAAAGCAGTGTTTCCCAAGGAAAATCTGGGTCGGTGAGGTGGTGGTTTGGGTGGAACGGTGCAGTTCCCCATGTGTCAATCCGGAAGTGATGAAATGGTCTGGTCATCCACCTGCCGTAGGGCATTAAGTTCTCCATTTAGTCTATTTTCCCAATTAGGGAATTAATTCTGTGAGGGAGTGGTTTGATTGTGTGGGACCTTTGATGTCTTCCATTTTGTCTGGAGGGGACCTGCTGGTTGCCATCGTAGGCTGAAATCTCTTCCCAGAAGGATGAAGTCCTGTGCTGATTAAAGTCTAGACTTCTTGAGGTGCACACAGAACCCTAGCTGGTTGAGGAGCTTGAGTCTGCAGTGCCTGTTGACGAGGAGTTTTGAGGGGTCTTGATTGTTTAGTCACCAATCGTCTAGGTAGGTGCTCGCTTCCATCTGTTTCTGGTGAAGGTGTGCCAGAATGGGCTTTAAGACCAGAGTGACGATTCTCGGTGCTGCTTTAGTCCGAAGGGTAAGCAACGGCACTGGAAGACTTTATCTTGATAAAGAACCGGAGGAGAAGTTGAATAGATGCGTGGAGGAGGATCTGAAGATAGGCATCTTCACAGTTCAGTCCAATCGTGGGGTTTTAGTGAAAATCGAATTGATTCCAAAGTTTTCATCTTGAAATGGTGATTTCCATGCAGTGGTTCTGAGTTGCAATGAAGAGTGCAGCCAGTGGACAAATGCAAATGCGAATGCTGCTGCAGCTCAGGAACTTGCTGTGAAGATTAGTGATGCAGACGAATACGAATGCAAATGCCACTGGCGCTCAGGAACAGTTGCAATGAAGATCAGTCGGATGAACGAATACGAATGCCACGGTTGCTTGAAGGGTAGTGGCAATGACAGCAAGCACATGGAGGTGAGTTGGAATGAAGAGTGCAGCCGGTGGACGAATGCGAATGCCGCCGCAGCTCTGGAACTGTTGCCATGAAGATCAGTGAGGCGGACGAATGCGAATGCGAATGCCACTGGCGCTCGGGAATGGTTGTAATGAAGATCAGTCGGATAAATGAATGAGAATGCCACGGTTGCTTGAAGGACAGTGGCAGTGATAGCAGGCTCATGTAGGTGAGTTGCACTGAAGAATGCAGCCAGTGGACGAATGCAAATGTGAGTGCCGCTGCAGCTCAGGAGCAGTTGCTATGACGATCAGTGAGGCGGACAAATGCAAATGTCGCTGCTTCTCGGGAACAGTTGCAATGAAGATCATTGAGGCGGACGAATGTGAATGCCAGTGGCACCGTCTGGTGACGATGTTTAAATCCAGCCTGGAGAAAAGAAGGCATTTGGCTAGGCAGGGGCAACAGCTTCCGTCTAATCTGCATTCGATTCATAGGTGTTAACCATGGTCGGGACGAGCAGTTGAGTTGAGAACGTCGTGCGTCTTGAGACTTCACTCAAAATGTGGGTTAAAGCCACAGATGAGACGAGCAGTAGCCTGGCAGTGGTCAACAGCTTCCGCCTAATCTTCACTCAACTTGTAGGTGTTAATCATGATCGAGACGAGCAGCAGAGATGAGAACGTCGTGCATCTTGGTACTTAACTCAAAATATGGGTTCTAGCCACGGATGAGACGAGGAGCAGAATTGAGAATGTCGAGCGTCTTGAAACTTCACACAAAACGTTGGTTATGGCCAGGAATGAGACGAGTAGTCGAGACAACAGGAGCAAGTGTCAGGAGTATTCTCTCGATTCGTAGGTGTCGACCCCAATCGAAAAGCGCAGCAGAGTTGAGAACGCCAAGATTCTTGTAACTTCACTCAAAACGTGGGTAATGGCCACGAATGACACGAGTAGTCGAGACAACAGCAACATGCGTCTTGAGTGTTCACTCGATACGTAGGTGTTAACCACAGTCGAGACGAGCAGCAGAGTTGAGAACGTCAAGCTTCTTGAAACTTCACTCAAAACGTGGAAAATAGCCACAAGTGAGCGGGCAATCGGGCTGTCGCATGTCAGATGGTGAGTTCAGTTCAAGCTGGTGGCCAAGACATCAGGTTCTAATTGGCGATCGTAGCACATAAGTGTGGTAAGTTGCAAGCTTGCATCAGAAGCAGATGGACGAATGCGAATGCGAATGCAAATGCCGCCATTTGGAAAATGCTACACCAACGAATGCGAATGCCGCCATCCTAAAGAGGGAGTGGCAACGAGTGCGAATGCTAGTGCTAATGGTGCCATCTTGAAAAGGCTGTGCAATGAATGCGAATGCCGGTGGGCTGGCCAGTGGTGCCACATGGTGACGAATTTTCTGAAAAACATAAGAAATTGAACGCATTCGTGACGGAATAACGATGAGTCGAAGCGGCTGGTGGGTGGCCAATAGTCGGCAAGGAAATGTAGCTCCAGAGGCGTGGCTAGAAGATCAACAGGACGGCCGGGAAGCAGACTGGCGTGGACACGTTCTGGAGGAAAAATGATGGCCAATGAATGCGCGAATGTGCTTAAATAAGAGAGGGGCTGCACAGAACAGCTACGCATTCGGGTTACGACACCAGCGGTTACTGAGCACCGAAAAACCTCCAGGGAAACAGCATCGTTCGAGGAACTTATCTAAAATTACCTAAAACAAGAAAAAACAATTAATCGGTTAAGAAAACATCCGGACATTGCGAAGTGAACACTAAACCAAGTCCAATCAAGCATGTCTCTTCCTACGACGTTGTGAACTTGTGTGTAACGCCATCCGTTAAAAAATATATTTGTGGACAATGGGGAATGTGCATAGGCAACACCCACTTCCACGGTTACACGGTTGGCAGGAATTCAGTGTAGCGCCTCTAGGAAGCCATCGCCTTACTCGTCTTTTGCCTTCCTACGGCCCTGGTCGTATGATAGTGATTGGAGAAGGGCTGTTCGCAGTTTCCAATCCGAGTCACGTCACTCCCATGAAACATAAGTGCATAAAGATGGCTTCCTGTGCCACCTTATTTCTCGAGAATGTTTTCGATGTTCCTTATTTACAACACATAGCTTTATTGTATTTACATCAATTTTTATGTAATTTTGTGGTGTTGCTTATAGCCTACGTTACACAGCTTATTTGTTACAATTTATTCGAATAAAATAAAATTGTGCTCAACAGGGATCAGCTCGCATAGTTACCAACGCGCATAATTACCAACGCGCATAAAGCAGAAAGTTGGTTTGATGGCGACGTGACGGAGATAGGAAGTCCTATTGTTGTTGTCTTAGAGACAAATCGTGGGGACCATCAGTCCGTATTTCAGCATCGGCAACACTGCTGAATGCTTAGTACTTGTAGCGAATGAGATAAACGAAGAGATAAGCCGCCAAAAATTAATTAAGTGGTTCTCGGGAGTGATACTAAAAAAAAAAAAAATGACGTGAGCAGGCGGTATTTTTTTTTTTAGTTTTATTCGTGATTTTTCAGATGCGGGCAATGTTTTTTTTTTTTTTTTTTTTTTACCAAACAAAACGAAGTCAGTAGTTTACATTTTGTTGTGGATTATAACACCTACGTTTTAATGCCAGGATCAGCACGCAAAAGTTGCAAATTTGGTAAAAATCATTCTTTAGAACCAAATTTTAAGTTATGACAAGCCTCTGAACGAACCCTAGATTTGTTTCGAGGCGATCAAGTGAATGGCGCAAAAAGCTGATGTGGCCATCGGCTCCAGGAAATGTTTGGTCCAAGTGCTGATGCGTGATCGGAATTTTTTTTTAGACAGTGTCATAAAAAATGTTTTCTGCACTAAGAAAGAAAAATCCCATGCGTGCGCTCCTTAGAACCACTTCATTAATTTTAGTGGTCTAAAAAGAGAAATGAAGTCGTAGGCGCAAGTTATCGTTTGTTTATGAACTAAAGCCTTATGAAAACGCGCCCTGCACTTTGAACACTTTCTTGATTGTTTTTGGTGTGAATTGTCGGTCTGCAGTATCTTGGTATTTGTTTTTGTTTTTTCATTGCGTTATTTCCGAAGCACCGTCCTATTATAAATAATTAGATATGTTAAAAGTAAAGTAACCATTACTTCAACGTTCCTGTAATGTTCTTTTTTCCTTTCTTGTAGGTATCAAAATGACACTAAGGATAGCTGATACGAAGGCTTTTAAGAAACATGGCGTTAAATGGTTTGGAAGAAAACTGACCGGTTGTGAGCAATTCACAGATTTTAACGATGATTACTGGGAATGTGTCGCCCGCCACTACAACTCCCCGTATTACCACCAATCCGGAACCTGCAAAATGGGTCCCAAGTCCGACAATATGGCAGTTGTGGATTCGAAATTAAAGTAAGTATATATGCTGCATTGAGGGGAAAAGTCAGTTTACAGTATGTTCGTCAGTGTTCTAAAGTGAATTCGAAAATTTGAAGCAGGTTCGATTGAAGAAAATTAAAAAAAAAGCAAGTTCGAGACTTTGCTCCTTTTCTAGCACTAATTTAATTAACGCTAAAGCATAAAATGCGTGATGAAGGACTCGTACAATTCGTAGACCATTAAAAATCAGTGAAACGAAAAATAGTACAGCATGTAAGGCAGAGTTTCCCAAACAATGAGGAGAACCGTTGCTGGAGCCATACCAGACGTGTGCGCCGCCGTGCCACGCTGCCGCCGATAATTTGCCAGTATTTTTTTTTAACAATTGCAGTACAAAGGGTCGTTACAAACTTTAATGGAAACAGTAAGCATCTTAACAAACAACCAAATTGTCATCTTTCTTTCTTTATTGTATTAGAGCATACAGACCCGAAGTCATGAGCTCAATGTAAAATTATAACTAAATAAGGTGGTAAACCAACAAAACCATATAACATGAGTTAAAACGTTTTAAAACAAATAAAACTTACTAAAGACATATTATGCAAAGAGGAAGAACTTGGTGGTATTAGAGACCAGGCTCCATACAAAATGACCTCATTAA
>JAHWFP010267734.1:43610-63813 GCA_023313725.1 Lithobius niger | reverse complement strand
CCCCCCCCCCCCCCCCTGTTGCTACGCCCCTGATTCTTGGTAATGGATACTTATCGCGAAGAGTAATCATTCAACTTCTGGTAATAGATACAGAGCCGCCATGATCCATCGCTCTTCAGGTGGAAGAAAGCCGGCGAAACCCATGGTCCCTAGGTGGGTACAATCTGGCCATGTCGTGTCATTTCTTGCAATATGTCGGCTATTGCTTTTCACTTCTTAGTATCATCGAGTATGGATGTAAAGAAATAGGCGGGTGATCGCCGGTATCAATGTGGTGTTGTATAAGGTTAGTTCTTCCCGGTTTGTCACTCACAACATCTGGATAGCTTTAAAATCTCCTCAGCATCTCTTCTTTCTGGTCTTCATTCAGTCAGCATCCAGAACTCTATTCAACAAGACTGGACAACAAGTAGATTTATCGATGAGTGAGCCTTTCGATACCTTCCTAAACGACCAAACAGAGTGAACCAAACGTTGGTGACAGTTTGGCTCATTCCCTGCTAATATCCATGTTGATGCAGCTTGATTGACGTCAACATCGTCAGCGACGAACCTGTTTCCGGCTAGTGTTACCTCCACGCCAGCAAACCACCTCCCTGAAATGATTCGCAATTTGGCATTGGTCTCGCCTGGTCACATCTATTAGCCAGTCCTGGTCAAATCCATTAGCCAGGTCAGGTCGCGGTGAAGGTATGACGTAACAAATACTCTGCTGAGCTTGTTGAGCTATGTTGTAGTTCAGGAAGCTACTGAACGGCTGATGCTACATCACTGCGCACGCGCGACGTCAAGTTTGGAGCCAAACTGTCTCTAACAGTGGTGTGTTCTGTTCACTCTATTCGATGCTTTAGGAAGGTACTATTTCCTTCTTCGTTCCCCTGGATGTAAACATATACCAGTACCACAGTGTCTAACCAGTACCACTGGGAATCCTTCATTATGACCACTGCCCCGTGCAAGTCCATAATAGCCGACCCCAGAAGACAGGAGTGTGCCAAATTCTAAGCACCCACCACTGGGTGCATGAAATGTTTCCTCGGCAAATTAATTTTAACCATTGCCAACCCCAAAGTGGGAAAACTTTCAGCCCCTGCTGAACTAACTGCCTTTTTTAGGGGTCATACTACAATCCCCTGTGACAGAATTGCGGGTCCTCCACCGTGGCACGCTTGCTTAGTACTAGTGGTGTGAACTGTAAACTCATCCTCTTCCACCAGTCACTTAAGACTGGTTGACTCACTTCTTTTGGAACCTTACAAACTTATGACCAGGAGGGGGGAATCCTTTGCTGGTTTTCTGTCTTCTTGGGTTTGCCACCAAAGGCCCCTCGTTGAGGACAGGCCCTTGCATAACGAATCCCTTCACCACAAGTGTAACAGGATCCTTTGGTGTTGGTTGGATTACCAGGTCCCTTTGTTTCAAACTTATGGGAAGTGCCTTACTTCAACAGGTCAATGCGAGAATCGGGCCTGCCTGCCGAGATCTCCACTCTACGAGCTGTTGCTACCAAGGCTCGCACACAGTGTTGAAAGACTGAAGACGTAGCATAATCCTGAGAGAATCTGCCATATTTCTTGAAATCATACGAATTTGATATGCCTTTCCCACAGGCACCAACAACTGGAGAAATAACAACAGCATGTACTCCGCATTTGTTGTCACCGATTCTTTCTCCTGTTGTTTCCTAAGGAAGCTGAAATCAAGCCATGAGTTCACCTTTAATTCTACCCATGATGAACATATTGGCTGTGACAAATTCCATTCCTAAGCCTCATTCTTTAATAACCTGGGTCGCACATGTAGCGTACATGTCCCTTATAAGGGACAGCTACGAGGTGGGCAAAATGTAGGTTCCCAGGCGCACCGCGAGCAATGTGAGAGGTCCCCGAGACCACGAGTAAAGTGATCGAGCACAGCCTAGTGGTCAGTGTCTCCATCTCCAAACCAAGTGAATGCTGGTTTGAATCCCACGATTGACACAATTATCATAGTTTAAAGAAAAGTCCTTCCGATCTGCGGAGGTTTTATGGTTGGGACGAACCTATGAGGGAGTTCTTGGGGCTAGGACCCGCTGATAACCCACCGTATGGTTCCACCTCAACTTTAAGCCAGTAAACTGGTGTTGCCACTGGCGCGGCAGCATTCTCAAGTACCGCGTTGGCCAGCAACGCAATTCAATATGTTAGGAGCTGACATACGTATACGAGTTTAAATTCATCGCCGTTTTCGAGGTAAGGAAAATGCCAGCCCCTCGTAAATCTACATATATAATACGGAGCGAGAACCAATTTGCAAGTGCACCAGCCTCACCACTGCGTCCTACTATCAAGAACCTAACTCTGTAGTGCCATCCGTTGACGGGCTTTGCCTACAAATTCGGGTTGGGACACTTTTCCAAAGTCTTCAAACAGATGGTGCCACTTTTCACACCTGCCACGCCGCCATCTGTTGACGGGCTTCACCTACAAATTAGGGTTAGGACACTTTTTCAAAATCTTCGAAGGCGCCACTTACCACAACTGCCGCACGGCTATTTGTGCCACCTTTTAGCGTAGTATTGTGGATGCAAAGCTGCAACAACGTTTTGGTCGCGTGCAACGTGGCATTGTCGGCGTTTAGACTTTTGACTTTTGTGGATGAGCTAAAAACCTAAATTTTTCCGGGGTCAAAATTGGTTTCTATCTTCTTACGAAAATGTATACTACCTGTAAATTAAATTGCAATCAGTCTCTGAGTGCTCTTTAATGACTTGAGGTTTTTTGCTCTCCTGATCCGGCCAGTGCCCAACCCCACTGCGCGTGCGTCACCATGCGCAGCCCTCCTATAAAAGCAGACAGCTCGCCCCTGGCGGCCATCTCTTTTCCTCTCGATATGTCGATCATTATGGTGGCTCAAGAGGGTAGGTAGGCTGGGTATTTACAGGTAGTATAAATTTTCGTAAGACGATAGAAACCAATTTTGACCCCGGAAAAATTTAGGTTTTTAGTCGTCGGCAGAAAATTTCTACTAAGAATTTTCTACTAAGGAAGAAGATCGGGAGAAGGTTCGTGTAGAGGCAATGTTTTGAACAGGTTTGTAGTGTTCATCCACCAGTGAAGAGATTCCCTTGGAAAGTGGGGGTCAGATGGTAAAGTCTTCTTGGATGACGGGAGATGGTTGCCCCCAGTGGTCGATGCGGAAATGGTGGAACGGTCAGGTCATCCATCAGCCGTAGGGTAGGAGGTCGGCAATGGAGTCTATTTTGCCTATGAGAGAGTTCAGGGACGTCAGGGAGTGGTTTGCTGACTGAGAAAAGGAGACGCAGTGATTCAGGATGTCGGTTTTCCTTTCTGTTGATGGCGTGACAGTGGCGACAGTGATGACAGTGACAGTGATGACAGTGGCGTTTGTTAGGTTGAATTCTATGCCCCTTACAGAACAATTTGGTCACAAACGGACCCAATTTAGGTCCCAAAATGGTCACAAGGGCCCAAACTGGCCACAGCAGACCCCAGTACCTGAGGTTTTCAAATGTTTGATTCAGATTGGCCCTGGTTTGACCCCATGTTGATCCCAAATCGTGACCTGTATTTGCCCATTGATCCCAACAGGCCCCAAGAAAGTCACAATTTGAGACCTGTTAATTTTTAGACCATGGATAGAACCCAAATGTTCACAAATCGTGACTTAACTTGGTCCCAGTTTGACCCCACTTGGTCACAATTGGTGACCAAGAATATTCAGGCTTGGTCACAAGACCCCCACTTGGCCTATAGATCCCTGTTTAATCCCACTTGGTCACGATTCGTGACCAATAATATTTGGCCTTGGTCACAAGACCTCCACTTGGCCACGGTTTGGGGCTTTACCAGCTTGACCCCGCTTGCTCACAATTGGCGACCAATAATATTCTGCCTTGCTCACAACACCTCCACTTGGCCACGATTTGTGACTTTAGCAGCTAGATCCCAGTTTGACCCCCACTTGGCCACGATTTGGGACTTTAGCAGCTAGACCCCAGTTTGACCCCCCACTTGGTCACAATTGGTGACCAATAATATTAAGCCTTGGTCACAAAACCTCCACTTGGCCACGATTTGGGGCTTTAGCAGCTAGACCCCAGTTTGACCCCCACTTGGTAACAATTGGTGACCAATAATATTCAGCCTTGGTCACAAAACCTCCACTTGGCCACGATTTGGGGCTTTAGCAGCTAGACCCCAGTTTGACCCCCACTTGGTAACAATTGGTGACCAATAATATTCAGCCTTGGTCACAAGAGCTCCAGTTGGCCACGGTTTGGGGCTTTAGCAGCTATATCACTGTTTGACCCCACTTGGTTACAAACTGTGACTTAAGAATATTACAACTTTGTTACACAAGTCTATAAAAGTGGGGTGTTATTTTCAACACATTAAAAATAAACAACTGGGAGTCAAGATGCCACACATTTATTCTTTTACATGGGGGATCCTGACTACAACAAAAGAAATTCTGAATTGAATAAACTGAAAAAAAATTCAAGCCTTAAAAGCTCAAGGACTGTTTGAGCATTTTCATAAATCATAAGCCTTAAAAGGTCACCTAAAATTCAGGCAGCCTAAATGTTAAATTTTAAGTTTATAGCTAAAAATAAAAAAAATAAAAATAAAAAATTATTTTATTGATCAATTATTGAAATTTTCTATCTTTATTTTAATTATAGAATAACTAATTTTAGTTACCAGTTTGTTAAATTATAAATGTGTTGCACATACGTATGTTTGGAAGCTAACTCTTAATAAGTTTTTTAATGGAGCCAAGTTCAGTCTAATGTTGAGAATATCAAACTGCGACCATTCTTTAATTTCGTGTAGATTTTATATATGTAAAAAATGGCTTCTAAAGTGTAAAACAATTAAAGCCAATTAATCATTTAAAACAAAGTCAAACCGTCCTTAACTGTACTAAAAATCAATAAATGGAAATGTAACATCCATAACTTTTAGCTGATAAGGAAAAGTGCCGAAATAAGATTTACTGACTAGAACAAAGCATTTCAGTGCAGCAAGGGCAGATGGCAGAGTAGGTAAGTGAAGGGTTAAGTACATAGTGCTAGTATCAAGTGTGTGAGGTGGTGTTATAAATAGTGTAATAATGTAGCTTAAGTTAGCTTAGGAATGATACCTAACATGAAAATAATATAACAGAATTCAAATACCAACTGTCACTTTTTCTTTTGTCTGGGATCAAGGGAAAAGCTGTGCCTTTTTTGGTCACATACTGGGATCAATTTAGGACCAAAATACCTGTAGTCTTCTTGGCCCATTTTAGGTCACAAACTGGGGTTAATTTGGGACAAATCAGCATTAGGCCCTTGATTGGTCACAACCCGGGGTCTAAAACGGCTCAATTCAAAGAATCTGCTGAACTGTGGAGTTTTGTTGGTCACGAATTGGGCCAAAGATTAGGCCACAAAGCTCTGAATAGGTCCCATATGTTTCAATAGGGGGTCTAGTTGGGACCAACTGTGGGGTCTACTGTTGACCCCTCTCGTGACCAAATATTTCTGTAAGGGGCCAAGGAAGGTGAAGGTTTGTACTGGTTGGAGTCGTGATTTCTTCCAATTGACTCTGAGACCTAAGCTGTATAGGAGACGAACGGTGAAGGAAGTGTTTTGTTGGAGCTGGTGGGGATTGATATTGTTTAGGAGCCAATCTTCGAGAAAGGCGTTTGCTCCTATTTGGTGGCGGTGAAGGTAGCTCAGGATTGGTTTCATGACAAGAGTGAAAATGCGTGGAGCAGCGTTGAGGCCAAACGGGAGGGTCTGAATTCGTAAACTTTCCCCTGATAGATGAAACGGAAGTAGTGGAGGTATTTCCTTTGGAGCGGGATGTGGAGATATGTGTCTTCGAGGTCGATCGAAATTGTTCATTCCAGAGGTTTGAGGGAGAGGCGAATGGATTGAAGGGTCTCCATTTAGAAGTGGTCGTTATTCATGTGGCGATTAATGGTTTCGGGTTGAATATCATTCTTTCCCCACCGGACTTCTTCAGTCTCAGGAAGATGGAGCTGTAGAAGCCAGGTTTTGAATGATCGGGGCAGAGGCGGATTGCGTTTTTGGCCAAAAGATCGGCGATTTCTTCGGTACGAGCTGGTGAAGTTTTGGTTGCGAGATCCCAGAGGGGGGCGGGTGGTCGCAAGGTGAGGTTTTGAGTTGAAGGATGGTTGAAAGCCATGGGATATGATTGAGAGGAGGGTTTTGTCCTTTGTAATTTGGTGCCATGCAGATTGGAAGTGACTGACTCTGCCGCCTACAGGGGGAGTATGGGTATAGTCACTTCCGGTGATAGTACTTTCTGCAAGAGGTGGAGGAGTATTTGCTGCGGTTGTCGGGAGTAGCGCTCCTTCTGTTCCTGTTGTTAGCTGCGGGAGTAGGTTTGGTTGTTCCCTCGAAAGGACTGGTTTTTACGGGACGAGGGTTTTACCTTGTCGTGGGACGATTGGTTGTGGGCCGGTGGAGTCTGAGATGATGGTTTTGGGTTAGAAGTGTTCCCTTGGTATGGTTTCCGAAAGGGTTGGTTGTTTGATGGCTTGATCACTTTCTTTGGTTTGCGGGAGATGTCCAAGTGTGGGGCGAGGGTTGGGATGCGTTCTCTGAAGAGGAAATCTTTATCGTGAAGAGGTTGGTTTCGGAGGGTGTGTTTGGTGGATGTGGCGCCTAAAACGATGTCCCTCAGCAGGAGGGTGGAGTTGAACAGCGCCTTGGTGAACCAATTAAAGGAATGATATGAGACGAAGGACATTTTCTTGAAAAGTTCAGAGACGAGGAAGTGAAGGTGCTTGATGTTCTTCTGACGGTCTCACGAGGGAGTCGCTCACAAAGTGTGTTAATGGCTGTGGCGAGGACGTCAGCTTGAGAGTTGGCGCGGATGCCAAGACGGAGTATTTTGTCGTTTTTGCGGAGGACGGCCATAGGGACCTCGGTGCGTGGAGGAATGTCGAGTGCAGTGCCAAAATTCATCTTGGATTCAGTTGATAGGAATTCAGATTGTTGGTATGTTTCAAATTGGCGGGGGTTGGCGGCGTCATCACCGACTGCCTGCTCTGAAGAACCAGGATTCACGTCCTAGACGAGTAGGTGGTGGATCTTGGTCAAGTTCAAGAGGGTTGCCTTTCCCAAGGAGGGAGCCTCCAGTTCTAAGTAGAGTTGTGAGTAGGGCCGTTGACTGTCCAACCTTTGCTCTTTCACGCTTGTTCTTGTCTTGGAGGCCATAACCAAACCCCGTCGAAAGACCCCTATTCTTAGGCTTTGGGAGTGGAAGTGTCCGGTTTGTAAAGGTAGTCGTCGGGAACAATGGCCTCCATTGCTTTGAGAAGATCAAATAGGGGGATGGCTGTCGAGCTGTTGTCAGCTTGAAGCGAATCTTTGTATGGGTCTAGTGGCGGTTGAGCGAAATTCACTCAATGCGGAGGTTGACGTCCTAATGTGGAAGCCAAGTCAAGGTCGTCTTCGGTGTTGAAAATGTTGGATAGGAGTTGTTGAAGGTAAGCTGAGGAGAGGTTCGGATGGCGTTTCTTTGCTGTTGTTCGAGCAGGAAGTTGCTTTCTTTTACAGGCTTCGTTGTCAGGGGAAGCGATCCATTCATGGACGCACGAAGCGGCCTTTGAAGGTGGTTTTTCCGCTGACGCAGAAGGGCGGTTCTTGTAAGAGAAGTCCCTGATGGAGCGGTTCATAAGGTGGTGAATTTCCTGCGAAGTTAAGGATTCCGAAGTCGGGGCAGGATGAGATGTTGACAATAAGTCGAGGGATTGGGCTTCTTGTTGCGGTGGGACGGTAGATATTGAGGTGATGGTCGACGGAGGTCACTGAGCACACATCAATGGAGAGGCCGACTAATCTTGGGTGTTTGAGGTTGTGGACGATGTGGAGACGGCAGTACCACGATGTTGGGATCTGGTGGCGGTAGGCTTGATGGGGAAGAATCCATTGCTACCGGCGAACGGGTTGCGAACGATGCAGTGCAGCGAGCGACGTACGGTAGCGAACGATAGACGGGAAGCGGACGATAAATGGCGAGCGAACGACAAACGGATAGTGAACGGCGAAAGGGTGGTCGTACGACGAATGGGTAGTGAACGACGAACGGGCTCGCGAACAGCGAATGGGCTGGCGAATGGTGAACGACGAATGGAGAGGAGAGCTTCTTCAGGTGACTTCTGCGACGAGAGCTTGAGGAAAAGAGACGGCCGCCAGGGGCCAGCTGTCTGCCTTTATAGGAGGGCTGTGCATGGTGACGCATGCGCAGTGGGGTTGCGCACTGGCTGGATTAGGAGAGCGAAGAACCTCAAAGTCATTAAAGAGCACTCAGGGACTGAATGCAATTTAATTTACAGGTAGTAGAAATTTTCTGCCTACGACTAGAAAATACAAATTCATGTATCAGCTAACAGCAGACAACTTTAAACCAAATTACCATAGTTTGTTCATTTCGGAATTGGCAGCCCGATACGCTAGAAAGGAACTTTTTTTCTTTGATGCCGACTTCCAGAAAAGAGTTAAATTGTTCTTAAGTGGGTGGCAACAATCACTGTGGGCGCAAGTGTTGAACTGAATTGGAATTTAATTACATGAGCCTAAATGGCCAGAACAGCCACACGCCCAATGCAAAGACTTAAAGCGTTGTTACCAAATGAACGACAATTGCTTGCAACAGTTTCGCGATGCGCAGTACCGAGGTGAATTGTCTCAAAAGATTAACTTACAGCAGGGGCTTATTGCATGCTGGCTCTCTCAGTGATGCGGTTTTTTTTAGCATTCAGTCAAACATACATATGCAACTTCTCCGGGAGACAGGGAGATATTCAGACCCCACTCTAGGGGTAGTGCGGGTCGGGTCGCAGTGGGGCGCGGGGGAGGTCGGTGGTCCGGAAGGGGACAGGGGTGGGTAGGGGGTTAAACTAACAGAAACGAATGTAGTTTACAGTCAAATATTTGGTAAATGTTTATTGCTACACCTTGAAAGGGGAGGGGGTGCATATCAAATTTATATCAAATTCATCACAGTTACTTTACACTATTAACTTACTTCTATAGTTACAAACAATGGGGTGCTTGTGTCCTGTGCAAGGCCTTTGACCAATTTACTTCCAGAGATACTGCCCCATGCAAAATTACCACTTTCAAATTCTACCCTTCCCCCACAACACATTCAGTGTTTTAACAAACTGGGAAAGACACCAGCGTTGAATATCGCTTCCTTTGATTAAAAGTGTACAACCTTAGTTTCTCGTGCAATCAGACCTAACCAACAAGTTTCCCAAAACTAAACAACACTTCCGACCCACTCCTCTTCTACATGAAAAGATGGAGTCAGTATACCTCACCGGTGTTGGTTACGTCCAACCAATTGATTTTCTTACGGTCACCAACAATCATCAGTTAAAACTAATGTTTCATCCACCCAAAAAAACTCGCCCAAGTAACCGGACAAAATAAATGCAAAATTTATTCTCGAGCCCCGCCCGCACCAATTTTTGACAGGGAATTACAAACGACGCAGCAAAAATAACAGTTACAGATCAAAAATGGCCGTTAGTGAGAAATGGAAATATAAAATTATCTTTCTTGTCGTTAAATAATTGTATGGGCACGTGGTACGCAGTATTGTGAGACAGTGGTCTTTATTTTACCCAAAATAAAAAAATAAATTCCCAAAATGTATGGAAAAATAGGGAAGAAAAATTAAAAATACAATTACACCCGCCCGCACGAATTTCTTTAAAAAAAGGCCCGAGGACCAACTTTCTTTTTTCTTAAGTGACCCTATGGTTCACACACTACAGCAAAAGAAAACCAAAAATCTAACACTAAGCGGTATGGCGGCATTACGATGCATTTTATATGTCAACCCAAACTTTCCGAGAAATGACGGACTTCTACATTTCACCCTTTCACATTTAAGTCATGGATTAATCACGAAGCTCGTACATGTCTAGGCTATATACGTACTCACGGTACCAAGGTTCATCAGCTGTTAGGCCATGGCTCGACAAGGTAGAACAACAATGCAGAATTGGACATCCTTCTTTTAAACTGAAGTTAGCGAAGGCATGTTCCACATGCTTGACTGCTTCGTTTACGACCTTCAGTTACCCATTCACTCGCTTCTAAAAGGACATTTTCAGAAATAATTAGTTACAGTTTATCGAGTACTTTTCCATGTGGAACCATTAACTCCCGGCACCTATGTGAGCCAACTACCGCCGTTACGTAAAAGCAACCATCACACTGTCCTTTGCCCAACAGCTTCTATGCACTTACGCCATCTCGTGGCTATGCCGTGCATATTTCTCCCTTCACACAACTCACGTTTTTCGCCGCACCATGTGCTGCCAGCCACACCAGCCGCTCATATAAACACAGCCAAAATTGGACACTACTAAGAAACACTTGCTACAACAAGGGAAAACAATAAAAATACACTTTCAAACACAAGAGAAATAATTCAATGCCATTTGCTGACCAAGCTACCCGAGAAAACTGGGTTTAAAGGAATTTGCCCATGCCCAAACCCCAACAGCAAATATTCTTAATCCCCCAAAACGAAACAGAGCCCCATTTTCGCGTTACACCAATAGTACGTTGAGCGAGGGTGTGCGATGTGGAAATTGCTGGTGGAACAACCTAGCAGCTACTCTTCCATGTCTACCACATTCGTCATATATATCCTATTCCAAATATTTGTACACAATGTATGTTGGTACTGTGATGCAAAATGGTTTGGTACAAATAGGCCTGTGCACGGATTTATAAATCATGGTACCCGCACAGCATCCATAAGTCAAACTGTAGTACATTCTTCATGCACAACCTTCACGAATGTGAATTTTAAGGCACTCGCCATGTACAAATGGTTTTAGCAGGTGTGTTGATGATTAAACATTGTTTTCAATAATTTAACTCTCCAAGCAGGTATAGATGCAAGAAACAATGTTAAATGCTTCGTTGGATAGCTATTGTAATTCTGCACACGACGACGCAACTACCCCTTGTTTCTAGCTAGTACGGTTCCCGAGATATGACAAATTCAGCATCACGGTTTGTTAAGCAGTCGCCGTTATGGCCAGTAGAGCTGAAAATCAAGTTGCTACCTGCTGAATTTTCCTCGCCATTTGGCGAGTGGTGACCGACATTGGTGTAGGTTGTTCATACGCCGTAACGGCAAAAATACCTGCAGTTTGTATGGAGGAAACCTCTGTCAGTTTCACGGTTTGGGTTTGGTTGTAACTTTTGTTATTCTGTTCAGATTTCATTCTGCTTGCTTTATACCAGTTTACGCTAGTGGTGTAGGAAAAACGGTTTATAAGTTAGGCCACATAAAGTTAAATTATCCTGGTTCAAAAATCTTTACCTGTATCTTGGTCCACCCTCTAAAAATCATATTTTTGCCAAATATTGACCGGTTTTGACATTCCAGTAGGCTATACCATTTTAACCGGCTCAAAATGAGCTTTTCATGGTGCAAATTTCAAGACTCTAGCTCAAACTATTAAGAAGTTATTTTTTAGTATATATTTTTTGAGGCTGACTACATACTGTCACCTTTGAGCTAAGTATATGTTATAAAATGTGTTCAGTCAAATATAATAAAAAGTCTGGTTGCCTGGTGCTGCAATTTGCAACCTCGCCCATAAACCAAATAATTTTTTTTGCGTGGCCTTAGTGTCACGATGTAGTGATCACGTACAAATGGCCCGCTGTCCATTCTACATGCCCATTGCATTTCATTTCGATCATGGACGGGGAAGAAAAATTGACACTGGTTGCTTCATACTTCTGAACCACCTTGTACATGTAGAAGTCTCTACAATCCCCACTGATGCATAGAAGTATCCCTACAGACTAGGAAGTGTGCTGCAATCTAATACTGTAGGAAAAATGCCCCACGTTTTTAATGTGTTTCATGATCATCCAATACTTAACACATTACAATGTATGAAAAAAATATGGGTGCAAACCTATTTACGTTGCCTGTTGGACTTATATGTCAGACTGCCTGAATACGGAATCGAACCCACGACCTTTGAAATCAAAGGCCGAGGTCCTACCGTTGAGCCATACTGACACGGCCAAGTTATGGCTCAGCTGTGGATCAGTATGGCTCAGCGGTAGGATCTCGGCTTTTGATTTCAAAGGTTGGAAGTTCGATTCCACGCTCAGGCAGTCTGCCATATAAGTCCAAAAGGCAACTTAAATAGGTTTGCATCCGTATTTATTTAATCCATCGGGAGCCCATTGGCTTTCCATCTGGTTTAATTAATGTATGAATAATAACTGCAAACCTAATTTCTTTCAAGTAAACTGGTTTGTAACATACATCACGTAGATTCCGTAACATTCGGACTTTCCAAGCTTAACATTTAATCTGTGTAGATGCTTTACAATTTTTTTAAAGGAAAACTAAACCCTTCCATCTTAAAATTTCACTATTGTTAGTTAAGTACGAAAAAAACAAGATGCAAGTTGCGCGAAGTTTCCAACATTAGTAATAATTACGCAATAGGTAATTTAAAATCTAAGTTTGATGTTTCCACAGCGCGAGACAGCGAACGCGATTTCCTTGCTTGGTACTGATGTCACACATAATCACCTTGGACCTTGGAGGAATGACGTCATCGCAGCACACTAGCGAGTGCGCGCCGGGTTGTGCTTCTAACATGGCGGCTGCGAGACCGGACCGCTCTGACCACAGCAGCTCGAACCAAAATTCAATCTCTGCCTGATTTATTAAATTAAAGTATTCAAGAACGTACCCTACCGTAACTCAGTGCCCTACAAAGACTCGTAAAAGTTCGTTCAGCTGGCCGGTAATCCACTCTACGCTAAATACTGGGCAGATAAGCGATTGGACCTTGTCCACTTGTTGCTTGTGGGGAGGGAGAGGCAGACTAGGGGACACACGCTTCATTTGAAAAGAATCTGCGATGCTGTTCTTTGCTAGCAGTATTTGCTCACCAGGAATGGAATGAGAGCCGCGCGCTCTCTTGCTTGGGTGCATGCGCCAAGAGGTGATGAAGTGTGACGTCACGCGAACGCGACTTGGATGTGTTGACCGCACGAATGAAGAATTCGTCTGCTAGAATGAAGACTTAGACACGTTACTACGTAATAACTATGAAGCCTGAGTGGTTTTCGTACCTCTCACATGGTTTTTAAATGTCTTAATTAACGATACTGAAATTTAAGATGGGAGGGTTTAGTTTTACTTTAAGTATCCGTGAACAGTAAGCGGAGAAGTAGGCTACTGTTACGCGCTTGGAGCACTCAGTCTTTTAATCTTATGTCTTTACCGGCTTTCTGTTCTTCACATCTCAAACTCTTGAGGATAGGCATCGATCTCAACTTTTCGGCAGTCAGCATCGACCATATTACCCCGGTCGGTTTTGGAAGGCGAAGCTCACATTCAATGACTTGCGTCGGAGAAACGATAAAGTCAACTGGCACATCATTTGGACCAAACAGGCGGCTGGGCAGTTGGTCAAATATTTGGCAGTCATGGACGGTGGAGATAACAACTGTGTTTTCCGACACAGCACCCATAGTGGCCATCATGGCAAACTCCAAATCAGCAAACCCTTCTCCTTTACCAATTCTATGGCCTCCTTTCGACACGGCAACAGAACCTATGACAATCACGTCAATGTGTAGCTTAGCATCTAATCCAACCGGCACGCTGAAGTCAACAATACCTTGTTTCTGAGAACACTTCCTTAACATACCCTTATTACACCCTGGTGGCGGTACTATGCGGTTGAAGAGTCCGCTTCTGAGACGGGGCGTAGGCACAAGAAGTATTTTCTGCGCCTCTAATGTAAGGAAACGTATCTGTTCTTGAGGCTTGTCTGGGTTCACTTTGACTATCTGCGCTTTCCTAAATGCGTTTAGCTGTGATGCTTTGTCGCACGCAATTGATGCACCCTTAAAGTTAGGAATTCGATTGTAGACAGGTCGAGGAAATTCCGCAATGTTTTTGTCTTCTAAGTATTTCCATACTTTTTGCCTGATGGCATCTTTAGTAAGATCTGACGTGTCAGCAACGGTGAGAAATGTGTTTCCAAACTGACTCATTGCAAAAATGGAACGTTTAGACGAAATCCTGGTGAAAAAATACTAAACCAAGTTAATACAGATCCGACACAAATTGTAGTTTTCATAATCCTTACGCGACTCCTCCCAAATTCCACATAACGGAAATGGCGCTGAATGTGCAAGTAAATTGGTCCCAGCAATTCATCAAGGCCAACCGCGATAGTAGTTGCGTTTCTTGTTCCACTCTAGGCCATGCTCTAGGCCGGTCAGCCCTATTCTTTTCTGGTGTTAGTGAAAGACGTGCAAATAACTTTTTTTTACATGGAAAACCGAATTCCAGGCGTCGTTTGGATCTCATGCATCAATCGGATCACGTTTTTTTCCGGCCCAGGTTTCGGTTTTCCGGACAAGTTTTTGTGTGCGGGTTTCTGATGTTATGTAATTAATATAATTAGCCACAGCCAGCGCGGCACGTAATTTGGAAAATTACAAAAAATTGAAAATCATCATTTTCTTGGGATATGGCAAGTCCATTAAAAAAAAAAGTTACATGTTAGTCGTCCAGTTAGTATTTCAACAAAGTGTATGCGGGAGAAGCCCTCAGTGTGCCAATCTGTATAGGATATACCCGTTTTTCGAGTGCTGAGAGCTAAAGGTGCATCTACACGAGGCGCTTTTGACACATGACGCCCGCGCTTTTCTTAAAGGGCAATTACATCCATTTTGACATGCATGCTTTACTTTTGGATCACTTACACAATTACTAAACACAAGAACTGCGGTAAGAATACGTTACGTACGTCCGATACAGCAATTTAATTATTGCGTCACCAAAACAAGATACGGAGACTGCCATTGTTTTGCTGGAACGCGCAGAAAATAATGCCGACAGATGTCACTTTTCGATTTTGACTCGCAGCCGATTGAGATAGCTCTATTGGCTGTGAGAGCTCAAGCATTCGATGGCCTTAGCTGACCGACAGTTGTAGTGGCCAGCTAAGGCCGACAGACGCTCGAGCTCTCACATCCAATAGAGCTATCTCAATCGGCTGCGAGTCGAAATCGAAGAGTGACATTAGTCGGCATTAATTTCTGCGCGTTCCAGCAAAACAATGGCGGTCTCCATGTCGTGTTTTGGTGATGCAATAATTAAATTGTTGTATCAGACGTACGTAACGTATTCTTACCGCAGTTCTCTTGTGTATTTATTTTATTTAGTACATTTGTTTGCAGTAGAGTGCAAAACAGGTCAAAGGAAGGTCTTTTGCCACTGACACCCAGCCTACAGCATTAAAAGAATAAGATTTAAAATTTGGTCAAATATTTTGTAAGGTCAAGGCTGCGGAGCCTGCTTTTGAAGAAAGCCACAGAGTTCACATTGATTACATCAGTCGGGAGACCATTCCAAACTTTAACAATGCGGTTAAAAAAAAATTGCACGAATCAAGGCGTGTTCTTGTGACAATCAGTTTAAGCCAATGTCCCTTTGTGATGCTCGTTCTGCGAAGTTCGAAAAATTTTGAAGCACCAATATCAACAAAGCCCTTAAGAATTGAGAAGGTTAATGTAAGGTCTGTGCGAAGGCGCCTCAACTCGAGTGATTCAATTCCGGTAGCCACGAGACGCTCCCTATAAGCAAGGGTAATATAGTAATACGCTATAAGTAAGTTTGCTGAGACCTTTAAGTAATTTTGTAAATCGGCGCTGAACACGCTCAACATGGTCAATATCTTTTACAAGGTGAGGGGACCATATTGGGCTTGCATACTCCAACAATGGTCGAATATTTACCTTAAATGCCCAAATGAGGATATGTACATCCCCAGAAGTGAAACAACGTCTGATCATTGCTGAGCGCCTATTTGCTGAATTAACAATTTGCTGAATGTGGTGAGAGAATTTAAGGTCTGGGGTAAGCCAAACACCAAGAGTCTTTAAAAATGGTTTGGGTTCTATGTAAGTATTCATTAACGAATACGGGAATTGTACATTAGATTTTCCAATGTATAGCACCTCGCATTTATGTGCTGCAATAGGAAGTTGCCATAATGAGGACCAGTTAGATATATTTAATAACTCATTTTTCAGGAGTTGATGTTCCTATGGCATTGTAGCAGGGCCGTACGTTTCGATATCATCGGCGTACTTGGTCAAGGTACACTCAGATGACGTACATGTAAGATCACTGTTTTATATTATGAACAAGACTGGTCCTAGAATAGAACCTTGGGGGACACCGCTTTCTACGGGCATCAGGTCTGATGCAGTGTGGATCCTATTATAACTTGATGAGTGAGATTGAAAAGAAAATCCTCAATCCAATTTAGTACACTACTCGATATACCCACATGTTTTAGTTTAGCAATTAATTTAGAGTGAACAACTGATTCGAATGCCTTAGCAAAGTCAATGAAAACAACATCTGTTGGAATACCTTTGTCCACTGAAGATGTCCAATCCTCGAGCGCAGAAAGCTATTGTAATGTTGTAGAACGCCGTGGGACGAACCCAAATTGGTTATTGGAAAGTGCAGCGTTTTCATCCAGAAAAGAGACGATATGGTTTCTGATAATGCGCTCCATAACCTTGCATGGCACACAGGTGAGTGCAATCGGACGGTAGTTTTGGGGGTCCGAGGCTTTCCCGTTTTTGAAAATGGGGATTACGCGAGCGGATTTCCACACAATAGGCAAAGCCCCCTTGGTGAAAGACACCAAGTTAGTTATTGTGTAAATGATCCAAAAGTAAAGCATGCATGTCAAAATGGATGTAATTGCCCTTTAAAGCGCGCTTCGTTTCGACGTTTTTTCATGACGCCACAACAACGCACGTTAATAGCGTGCGCTTCCCCGCGTCTTCATACAGCCACGTGTGGATGGACGAAACACCAACAAACTCAACGCGCGCTGACCCACAGCCACCTACAGTAAAAGGCCGGATCAGATCAAGACAAATTGGGCAAGTAAAATCAACCTTTGACATAGAAGAAACGCAAGTTTGCTAGGTGCTGCCATCTCTACACCAAGCGGCGAAATTTCAAACTAACCGGCCAGGGTTCTAAATTCTGTCAAAAGATGACGCCACTTGCCAAACTTGCCGCGTCGTTATATGATTCGCCGTTTTTCGGAGCATTGTTGGAGGCAAAGATGATACGGCCTTTACTGTAGGTGGCTGTGGCTGACCTCATCATGGCCACTAAACTAACTGGCCCGCTCTACAACGATATAGGGGGATACACAAAATGGCTGCCACGTCTGGTTCATTTCGTCGAGGTCTGTTCTTCGAGGTAGCAACTTTGTACGGTGCGACGTGACATCTATTGCCGGCTAGTGGCGGTTTTCGAAATAATAATTTAATTTTTACGTAGATTTTGGTGGCAAATTTTTTATTATTTATAAGAGTATTTTTAAATGGAGTTTAAAAATATCACTCAGCCACAGTTAAGCTATTTCACTGCGTTTGCAGGAAAAAAAAAAAACACGTTCGTTGACAGTTAGTACGGTGGGTGCCGTCCTCGGTTGACAAAATGCGGCAACTCAATCGCATCAGCGGCACTTTCGGCGGCCATATTGCCAACCTAGTCTCGTAATGCTATTTTTCATTCAAGATCCGGCCAGTACTGTAGATAGCTGTGACCTCATTTCCCTGATGATGACGATGATGATGATGATGCTAGTGGCTCTCCCTTTTGAAACAGGGCGCAGACCGCCCTCCGTCACCCAACGGCGACTGCATAGCCCGTCGTCACCTCCAGATGAAGATGAGGATGATTATGAGTCGACGGCGAGAGGGACAATTTAGCCGGAGAAATCCAAGTGGAAAACCCCAGGATCTTTGACATGCCACAATCGACATGAGCACGAGGCACCACAGGGCCCTTCTCTTCCCGAAAATGCCAGGGGGTGGACGAGGCCAGGATCGAACCCGGACCTCCCAGGCAGAAAGCGGTCGTGCTATCCGCTCGCCTTCCTTGCCTTCCCTGCCAACGCGAAGCGCCGGTAGAAACAATCCAGGGTATTTTCTGGCGCTTTGATACCACATACCGCAGTCATGCCACGAGATTGGTCAGTGCTGATCACGTGAACAAAACATGGCGCCTCGACGAAACCTTCGCTTCGGCAGTCTCGTCGGTGGAAATAGGCGGGGAATCTGAACGATTCATAAATCCAGAGGTGTAAATGAAGCTGTATTTCGCTATAAATTGATTAATTAAACTTAGCCCGACACTCGGTTCAATTTGTAGAAGGAAATACGGCCGATTTGGCGCCATTTCAGGTGGCAGGAAGGAGTGCCTTTGAACGAAAGCAACAAAAGTGCGGGCACGGAGTGGTGCTACGGTCCAGGCTGAGGGCTCGCTACGGTAAACGAATTTGATCGCGATACGTTTTTGGCGATGGGATGGGTCAAATACTTGGCTAGAAATCTTCCAAAGAAATGATCATCTTTAAACAAATAAAATTAGATTAAATGACGAAACATGGGGTATGGTTAAAGTTTCGTGTCTTCCCAATGAATTAAAACTTACAAAGTAAACTTATGCCATGTGGTTTTTTTTTATTTATTTGTTCTATTTTTTACCGTAGTCTCTATACGACAAATAAAGTGGGGGTTGGGGGTGGGGTGGGGGGGGGGGGGGGAGGGGAGAGAACCGTAGAGGAACCAGTGGAGTAGGGACAAATTTTTCCAAGAAATTTTGCACCCCTCAACTCTTGGGGCCTAAAGGGCCGAAGTCGGGACTATAACAGTAAATAAATGGGGATAAAATCAGGGCGTGTAAGAACAACACGGTATTTTCTTTATCCAATCGAAAATTCATCTTCCCACCCCTATTTCTCACTGGTATTGAAAGGCCCGAGTTTTTTTTTTCTTCAGCTATATAGTTATACAGAATTTCAAAAGGGACAATTTTTTAAAAGTAAAAATCAACCCATTTGTAAAGTTTGGCCGCTTATCGGAGTTCTCCGGGAAATAAAAATTGAAAAAGCAGCCAATAGTAAAAAAAAAACCGAGAAAAGGGTGAGGGAAGAAAAAGCACAAAGAAAAAAGTAATGGATACAAAAAAGCCACAGGAAAAGAAACGTTATGAAAGTTGTTAAATGGTGAAACTTCGTGCCCTGCCTGGTGAAATTTGTGCTAAGGCATCTAACCCAACCCCCTAAACTATAATGATAAAGTGAAATAAATAAAAACGTCAAGATAACTTTTTTTTTTTTGCCAGCAAAAACAAAACAACGTTAATAAAACCATTTCCCGGAGAAACTTCGTACCATTCCTGGTGAAATTCGAGGCAAGGCAACTGACGTAACCTATCCTAACCTATGATAACAGCAAACCACGAGGAAAAAACACCCAAAAATGACAACATAGTTTATTTGTAGCTAGCCCTTTTTTCGGTAGTTTGTCTCATCAGCGTTTTTTCCGCACAAGCTGATAAGTATCACCCCCCCCCCCGTTACACTTTAGCAAGGGTTGACTATTTTATCTAATATGTCTATGTTCCTTAAATGGTTAAATTAGGCCCGCAGATAATTTTTTGACACCTTTTTTCTTTTAACTTCTTGGTAGTGTTTAGGTCCGTCTTTAAGTTTTGCTAATCATTTTCCACTAACCTGGGATTCAACTAGCAAGGGATGTTTTGAGGAAGTCTTCCTTTTTTACAGATTTTTTTTATGATTAAAAGTAAACTTGTCACATCGTTTAGTTTTTATTTTCTGGTTTCTTTATAACTGTCTCATATTAAAAGTTTAAACAAGAGACAGTTAAACTGAGGTTATAACAATTCACAAATTTGAATTTGTTCTGATCTAACCCAGTAATGCTTGCTGTATTTAATCAGTTTTTTATTTTTGATTTAGATTTAGATTTATGGTATACGTATTGGACAAATAATCTTTCGTCCACATTCACTTAATTTCCTTCATAAATTCTTCAAGGAAAAAAAATCAAGTTAAAAGAAAACCCTCTCTAGTTTATTCCACGTATATTATACTCCACATTTTCTTTTTTTTAGCGGTATTTGTTCATTCTTCGTTGTATTCGTTTTGCTTATCTTCGTCCGTTTACTAATCTCACTGCAGAACGATCTATTTGACAATCACTAAGCGCTTTTAGCGCTGACAATCAACGGGCCGGAAAATGATGATGTAGCTTCTA
>JAHWFP010267734.1:21319-43331 GCA_023313725.1 Lithobius niger | reverse complement strand
TATATTATATTATATTATATTATATTATATTATATTATATTATATTAATTATATTATATTATATTATATTATGCCATTAAAAAAAGAAAAGTTGGTTCTCAGGCCCTCCCGCACCAATTGTTTTGACGGGAAATAAAAAGAAAACGACGCGGCAAAAATAGCAGTTACAGAACAAACATAGCCATCCGTGTGGAAATTGAAATATAAAATTACTAAGGCTGCACCGAACAAGTTGTTTTGGACCGGACCGGATCCAGACCGGACATGAAAAAAGTACTGGTGTACCAAACCGGTCACACCAAACCGGACACACAAAAAAAATACTGGCTGTGGAACCGGATATAGGCTAAGGACAACTGCTTGTGTATGGAAGCTTGGAGGGGGGGGGGGGGGGAATGTTTGTTTTGCTATCTTTTTTTTTCTACATGAATAGGATAAAATGTAATAAAACGGATAAAATGTTTGTTTCCGTAACGAATTTCAAATTGCGATTCGCTACGGCAACAAACACTTTTTCCCCCATTTTATTACATTAAACATACAGAAGAAAAACTAAATTTCTTTCTTCTAAATTTCTCGAAGCAGTCCATTGCATGGAAAACCAGCATGAAATGATGTGGGACAGAGCTAAGACGCTGATTCGATCGAATTCTAGATGGGACAGACATCTGAGAGATTTGGAATCCATTGCAATTAAGCTCCATGAAATTGAAAACATACCACTGTTGAATATACAGGGCCCTTTCCTTCCCTCAAGTGTCTAACCTAAATGGAATCGACCTCACGAAGACATGAGGCTTGGCAGTGACGAAGGGCCTTCTAAATTCGGGAGGCTACGCGAAGCGGCGATTTCAAACTCGGATGGCGATCGTGTAAACAACGAAGAATGTAAACAGAAGATAAACTTACCTTCGAAGAGCCTGAAGAAGCTGCAGTCGAAAATTAGCTAGATAAGGAACTATCTGGAGTGTGGAAGTAAGCAAAATATGGAGAATTTCCACTCTTTGGGTAGTGAATTTGATGCAGTGTTCCACAGTAATGAGCGTCAACATTACGGACTTTTTTGTCAACTTGCTGCTAAACGTACATTTAACTTTCCCACTGCCTGCATCTTCAAAGGACAAAGACTGTCCATACATCTGACTTTTTTGACCGGGTTGATGGCCATTAATTGTGCGAAGTGCTGGACAAATTAATTAGTGTCCTCGTCACCACTTTCCATTTTTGTAACGCTAAAATCCAACCCACGTGCTTCTACAGGTGCCTGTATAGTCCAAGCACGACCCAATGTAGACCACTGTAGCAGTGCGGTTGACAGGAACTTGTGCAACCACAGCATACAACAACAAGCAATTCACTTCCAGTTTTGCTTAAGGATACTAGTGCGAGCCGCGACGACGGTAAAATGTTGACTGAAACTGCTGATTTTTTTTTTATTCAAACATTAAGCGCATAAATCAACAATTATAATTTATTTATTATTTCTGACTACTATTACCGCGCGATTGACAGGAAGTTGCAACGAGAGGCATTCATGCAACAGTGATTTCACCTCCAGTTTTGCTTAAAGATACTGGCGCGGGCCGTGATGTAGGAAAAATATCGATTAAAATTCATGTTTTTGGGCGGTTGTTCAAATGTTAAGTGCATAAAATCAACAGTTAAAAAATAAATTTACTCATCAGTTGTGAATTCAGTAGCTTTGTTGATCTTACTAGTCCAGCCAGGTCCGGCTTATACGCAACGATGTTCGATATTTGGTTCGGTTTGTCCGGCAATAAATGAAGGTTCGGTCCGGCCGGATGCGGACAACCTGAATCCGGCAAAGTCCGGTCCGGTTTGTCCTGTTTAGTACAGCCTTAAAAATTACCATTCTTGTCGTTGCATAATTGTGTGAATTGTGCGTAATCGTGTGGTAAGAAGCATTGCGAGGCAGTATTCTTTAATTTACCCCAACAAAAAAATAATTCCTCAAAATGTATGGAAAAATAGGGTCAAAAATAAAATTCCGCCCACCCGCCCGCACAGATTTCTTGAGAAAAATGCCCTTGAACCAGCTTTCTTTTTTTAAGTGGCCTTGTATTATATTATCTTAATCATTAAAAACTTACGGTCGGTATAGATATATATATATATATATACCTCTTCTCCTCTTGAAGTAGGAAGCCTACAAATATGAGAAAGGTGTTAAAAGACAGGAAATTAATCCGGATTTCGCGTAGCGATTTTCGTAGTTCTAGGTAACATTTTTCCCCTCGAAAAAAGCGAAAAAACCCCTTTAGACCATTGTTGAAACGAATTTTTCGAAGTTGATTGTTAGTTTCGAAATATCACATCTTCCTGCTGTGCGATGGTCCACAATTGTTGCGCCACGTAGGAGGCGCGTGGTCCAGTAGTGTTGTCAGTAGGATTACGGCTGGCAATGCTAAGGGACGACTGTTGGAGTTGCATTTTGGAAATTTCAAATACAAACTACCTATTTAGCCTTACATTTAAATGAAATTAAGTAAAGCTACGAAAAGATTAATGGTAAATTAGACCTATTTAAACAAAATATATTGATAACAAAAGGGTAAATGTTTCCACGTTTGCATTTGTAAAACATCGACGTTCGATCAATATTGTGCCATTAGCTGGTGCTCTACTCAGCAATAGTTCAGCCTAATAGTGGTAAACACGAATAGTTTCTGTAGGTATGATTTCGCCTAGCACGAAATCTTTTATATTAGCCAAAGCCTATATATTATAGGCGACATGTGGTTGCTGATTCAAAGCATCACACGTAGCGGGGAAGGAGATGGGTTTTAAATAAAAATTCTTAAAATTTGTGAAACAAGGAAACCCATGTAAAGTCTGCAAAATTTATTTGAATAAAAAATAATCTATACCAAGAGCGGCACATGAAGTATGAATGATAAAATTACCAAGCATTTTAGTTCAAGGTTGCAGCAACTCGCGTGCTACAGTGTTGAAACGGCCTTGCAGCGGGGATGGATAAGGCTGCTTCAAGCCAAGGCCGACTGGGGAAGAAATCCCGTGTCTCGCCTCCTGGCTCATTGCCTGTGTAGGTGCATGCCAGAAGGGTGATAGCTTCATCAAGCCAAGACCGACTGTGTACAAATCGCATGCCTAACTTTCTGACTCAATAACAGTTCAATCGCGTGCCGGAAAGGGAATGGCTTCTTCAAGCCAAGGCTGACTGGGCTACAAATCGCGTGCCTCGCCTCCTGGCTCATTGGCAGGTTAGGCGCACGCCAGAAAGGGGATGGTTTCTTCAAGGTAAGGCCGACTGGATACGAATCGCATGTTTCGCCTTAAGAAGCAAACGTAGCTCTTGGATGGCCAGACCGTTGCCTGAAGCCTAATGTCTGCAAGGCTGCAAGGGTAGTTTTGCAGTGAATTTGTGAAACTGTGTCGTGGCGAAGATCAGCGTAGTAGCACCAGGGTATGATGGATGACGGTGCGTGGTCCTAGGTTCAATATGTACCTGTACCTAAGTTGCTTTATTGTAGGGCGTTTGGCTATGGGCCATGGCTCCAATAAATTCATTATTCCCCGGCCCTTACAAAAACACGTACTGCACTCTGATAATTTGCTTGATCGTGTTAGATATGGAATGTCCGTCATCAACATAAGAGTTGCAGCATGAAAGCTCCTCGAGCGTAGCGAGACGACACGGAATGAGCGAGCGAAGCGAGCGACTCCGCTAGTATTATATTATATTATTAAAACTAAAATTGAAGTTGCTAAATTTTGGTTCTCACTGGCTAAATTGTGATTGGCAGCCAACATTGGAAAGGGTTGCATGTAAGTGTAAGGGCAAATCCCAGAACGACTTACTATGTAAAGTAAGACTGTACGTAACTGATATTAGCCTGTCATACTGATTGGTAGAAATCGGTAACCAGTCAAACTCAAAGATGGAACGAGTCCTACCATTTATCGTTCTTCTTTGGTCAAACTGAAGAAAGTTAACAGGAACATTGCAGAACAACCAGCAGAAGGTACCATTCTTTGTTAAGCAATTAATTCAATTTTTCCTAGGGTAGATAAATAATTTACGACTGGAGAGGTGGTGACGGGGGAAATGGGCTGGATTTGTTTCAAGTCTAGGGAGGCAGTGGCGAAGATTGGATTTGATAGCAAGTAGGGTTTGGGAGCTTGAGGAGGGTTTGATCGTGCGAACTGTGTACGGATATGTGATTAGGTGGTGTAGTACAAAGTAGGTTGAGGCGGGAAAGTTTGTTCGGGTGAGAGGTGGGGCGAATTGAGGGTAAGATAGGTTGAAGGAAGGGGATTAAAGAAGTGGAGAGGCGGGCTCGGGGTATGGGTATGCGATGCCTATCGACGACGGAGTGGTATCACAAGGTGAAAATGAGAATAGGGTGGGAGAAATGGTATTTGGGGTGTTAATAATATAAGTAATCGATTCACTCAAATAAAAGTGAAAAGGAGATGCAAGGGATCGAGAGAGGCCACTTACAGCATTAATCCTAAATTAAAAAAGAAACATAGCAAATAGAATTTGGGAGGTGCGTGTTCTGGGCGACTAAGATGCCACTAAGGTTGAGTTCTGTTAAGGTACGTGATGGAAGTGATGGGGCCAAGACAATCTCATCGCAAAGAAGAAATTCCTAAGATTTGTATTGAAATGGGGGAGTGATAACTTCCAGTGGTTCCCACAAGTCTTTGAAAGTGGGCTGAGCTCAAACAACGGCAGGTCGAAAGGTAGCATATTGTGTAGAATTTGGAAGTTCAAAAAAAGGTAGGCTTTCAAGCGACGACACTCGAAAGTGTCAAGTTTCAGTGATTTTAAGTGATCGCGATAGGTTAGGTTTCTAAGGCCTGGAAGTGACCTGGTAAACCTTCTTTGAATTGACTCTTTCTCTTGGCGTTTGGAAACGTAGATTAACTGTAAAATTATTGCATTCTTACGTGAACTATGCTCTCTCTCACTGGAGGTTTTTGAGTTGCGTTGAGTCAGCCAGCTGCGTGACCCAGCCTGTGCATGCGACATGCGCAGCCCCTCTAAAGCATTCAGGCAAGACAGGCCTGCCAGCTTTTCCGTCCAGCGCAGCCGGACTACACATCTACTTGCTCTCTCGACACTCATTCGCACCTTCAATCGTTGCTCCTGCTCTATTCGCCTCCTGATTGTTCGCCTCTCGTGCTCGTTCGCCTCAAGATGACAACATGGCGAGATCTAAAGGCACTTCAAGGAACTCCCAAGGCATCGCCCAGAAGCTTTTTACCTGTGAACCCCGATGTTGTCATCGGTTCTTCATCACCTGATATACCTCTTCATTCGCCTTCACCTTCACCTTCTCCAATTCTGTGTGGGTAACTGTCATCCCATTCGCATAAATGAAAACATAAGAAAAGGAACTTATCACACAATTCCTCGTCATCGTCGCATCACTCAGAGCCCTGTTTGCCCCTCTACCTCTCTGATCGTTCCTCCTGTACGTTGAAACTTCATTCGCCGCTTCCGTTCGCTTTTGCCGTTCGCTGCTCGTTTATTCATCTCAACGGATGACAACATGGCGAACTGCGACAACGCGACAAGACTGCTTCTGTTTGCCTTTTCTTGTTCGCTCCTCACCTGAAAGCAAGACAAGAACAAGGCCTCGTCATTGACATTTTTTTTGACTGGTTCACCTCTCCTGCTTGTTTGCCTCAAGACGACAACATGGCAAGATCCAAAGGCACTCCATTGAAGTGTCGCCCAAACCAGCCAAACCATCGCATCGTCACACAGACCTGCGAACCATAGTATCGTTTAACCTTTCTGTTCGTTAAAACTCCATTCGCCGCTCCTGTTCAACTTGCCTGTTCGCGTCATCCAAAGGCTGCAAGACACAAAAGCACTCCGCGGGATACGCCGCCCAAAACAGTCAAATCAACAAATAGGCCTTCGTCTGCAACATCGCACCAATCTTCGGCAAAGACAATTGTTTGAAAATCATTTGACATTTTTGAAAGACACCCTACTGGTTCTCTGTTGCCTGACAATGAAGTTTCCCAGATTAGGCTTAATCTGTTGTTGAACTTGTCATCCAACGAAATCATGACTACTTGCCCTTCAGTGCCTACTGCCCCTTACCGATTCCCATTCGCAACAATTTACATCCCTATCAACGTTCATCCATTTGCTGCCGTTGTCCTTTGCTGTCTACCACTTGCAGGTCTATTGACGTTCGTCCCTCGCTGATTGCCATTCACTGTCGTCTGCTGATCATCATCTTCAGCCTGCTCTCTCTCACCACCTGCCGTTGCTGCCTGACGTCCTTCACTGACTATTAATTGGCGTTCTGTTGACGTTCATCCTTCACTGCCCTTCACTGACTGCCTTTTGCAACTGTTTGCTGACCATCGTTTCCAGCCTGCTGTTCGTCGCCACCTAATGTCGTGGCAAGTCCGTAAACTTGTCATCGCCACCTGAATCCATTCACTGGCCACCTTTATGCAGCTCTGTTGACATTCGTCCCTCATTGCTTGCTCCTACAATATTCTCCCTCTTCCTCCTTCACCAATCGCGCAACTCCCGATGAAGTCATTTGCAGACCTTCATTGTAGCTCTATTGTCTTTCAGCCATCGCTCGTTTCTGTTCCTATCGACTGTCAATGCTGAAACCCTGTCGCCGCCTTCATTCACCGACACCAGACATCGTGTCACCAACACAATACGTCTTGCTGCCAACATACGACATATCGACACAAGATATCATGTCAACAACACAGACAGCTGTCACCGACTTAAGACACGGGACATCATGTCACTGACACTAGACGTGTCACCAACAGAAGACTTTTCGCCAACACAAGACATCATGTCACCAACACAAGACTTATTGCCAACACAAGACATCATGTCTTCATCACGAGACATGTCGCGGACACAAAACATCATGTCACCAACATAAGAACTCGGTCGCCGACGCAAGACTTCACGCCGCCAATACAACACAGGTTGCCAACGCAAGTCATCATGTTACCGACACAAGACTTATATGTCACCAACAGATGACATCATGTCACCAACACAATACATCATGTCACCAGAACGAGAAATGTCACCTACACAAGACGTCATATCACCGGCAAAAGATATCATATCACTGGAACAAGGCATCATGTCAAGACAAGACAGTATGTCACCAACACAAGACATCATGTCGCCGACACAAGACATTTGTCACTGACTCAAGACATCTGTCACCGACGCAAGACACCATGTGCCGACAAAATACATCATATCGCCAGCAGAAGGCATCATTTCACCAACACAAGTCATGCCACCGGCACAAGACATCATATCACTGAGACAAAACATCATATCATCGAAAGAAGAGTGGCCGCCGACACAAGTCGATTCCAAACTTCGACAAGAGTCTCCAACATAATGACTCCATCTCCACCAAGAAACACCTTCTGGAGGATCGAACAACTGCATCATTAACCACTCGATCTTTCATCAAACAACTTTGACAAATCTTTAAAGTCGAAAATTCTTTCAGCTGTTGTGAAGACATCGTCAACACCCTTCGGTCCAACCTTCGAACCACCAAACGGACTGAAGTTCCCGCCCAATGGCTTGGATTTCATTCTGAGATCTCTCGAAAGCTGATGGAACACACACAGAAGCTGCTGCTTTTTTTTTCAACATAACTCTCACGTCAACAGAGTGACATGGAGCTAATCTTCCACATCAATGCCTTCGCTCAAGTTCTTCGCCCTTGGCTCAAAGCCGCTCTGGGTCAAACCACTGTGAAACAACATAATCCAAGGGAACCTTCGCTTAGGATGACCTGCCTTCGCCCAGAAGCCCTTCGTCCCGCCATCCTGGTCTACAAATCGGTATTGCATTCAGTTTTTAAAGCTTGAAACAACTTTTATCTCCCAGATGTCTTCGAAATCGGGCGCTCATCAGTCCAACGCACTTCTGCTGCTTGGGTTCTCCCCATTGTCTTGGACTCCCTCACGAGGGCACCCCACGAACCTATTCAACACTGTTCTTAAGACCTTCGAATCGCAAAACCGTCTTCTTCGTCACTCCAGCTACAAGATTGTGTTGCAGTGACATGCAGGCCCTGTCGATCGACACATCCTTCTGTTTCTTCATTGAAAACTTCTCAGCTGTCTATCTTGAACCAAGAGCCACGTTCCATGTTTAAACTTGCAGCCAAATATCATTGCAGCGCTACTAAGCATTATCGATGTTGAACCTGAATGTTGGCTTCGACCGTGTCGATTTTGGCGTAACCTCAGCCACCATGACAGCAACCTGGATCGAACATGTAGTCCTAATTGCTTACGAAGACCTCTTCATTCATCGCACTGACAATAAATAAAAAAAAGGGTGCCACAAACTTCGGGCGATCTCGGCTGCTTGGGAATTCCACAGCTACATCAGCAGGGCTGAAATCCTACATGATGCTTTCAGGTGGAGTCAGACAGTCCTCACAAGCCACTATTTTCGTGAGGTGTCAACTCAGGCCAATGGATTACATCGTCTGGGACCCATCGTCACTGCCAGACATGTCATCCAACACTTACGCCCCGAAAAAGAGTCCTGAAACAGATGCCATGAAGCAAATGTCTTGAAGCAGATGCCTTGAAACAGAAGCAAGACTAGCCCCGGTACCCGAAAACCCAGGTACCCAGACGATTTACAGCCCCGAAAACCCCGGATTTGGCAGCGCCAAAAACCCGGGTTTTGGGGTTTAATATTGTGGTGAAATGTAAGCTTTTTCGCTCCTTTTGGATCGTTTTCGCTCCATATTTGCTCCTTCGTGAAGCATTATAGTTCTAAAAATGTCGAAGCTACTACCTTGAAAGATTGAAGACATTACAACGACAGAAAACGCACAATTTCAAGTTCAAAGACATTTCTCCACTTCAATATTTTAGTTAAAGACAAATGCGATGCGAGTGAGCTACACTGCGTTATGACCACTGGCCGGTGATAGGAGCTCAGACAAGAATGAAAGTATCCTCATTCCCCATTACCATAGCATCCAGCACTGTTGCTTGTTTAGCCTATTCCTGTTCCGACTGCGGGCTGCATCTAGCTCAACTGGTGTCTAAGTTACTACGAACTCGAACCTTTAGTCGTTTACCGAAATTGATGCACTTTAATTTTTAACAAAAATTGTCAGGGCCTTACTTTCAAAAATGTTAACTTAACGAGTTAGGATCGAAATATTAAACATAAGGGTTTGTTTAAATTTCTATAATTATAGGGTGTAAAAAGTTAATAAATGTTATTAGTTTACTTCAATTTTTTTGTTAATTTGATATTAGCACTTTTACGAGGTGAGACTTACGAATTTGTGTTGCATCTAGTTCAGTTTTGCGTAAAACTCGGGTACCCGGAAAAACCCGGGTTTTACATTTTTCATACCCGAAAGCCCGGGCTTGGCTTTTAGGGTGCGGTTTGGAAACCCTAAGCAAGACCCTCACTTCAATACGGCCTTTTCAGGACCTCCACGTTTCCTAAAGAGAACAAAATCTCCAGTTTCCTGTTTTCCAAAAAAGTGTGAAATTTCATCTTTTCACGCCATGCCTCAACAGCAAGTGTGGTTACAATCAGCATCAAGATGGTCATCATCAGCGTTGTCAAAGACCTTAACATTGTTTATGCTGTCAACCATATATGAGCAACTGCACATGAACTCAGTGCATTTTCGGCGTCTTGGGCTTGTCCACAGCAAAACAAACAACATCGAATTCCCACCAGCAACCTCCTGGAGAACCTGAACAGAATTTTTACCACCACTTAAGTGAAATGCCAACTCCAGGAAATGGAAGATTACATTGTTGAATACCCATTGTCACTACCAGACATGTCATCCAACTACCCTGTCAAGCACTGAAAACAGACACTCACAAGACTCATGTCATGAAGCTGACATCCAGAAGCAGATGCCCTGATGAACAAGCTGCCACACCATTTAAAGGAAGAGCTCAGATCGCCTGTTTGTCAGTTTTCTACAGTGTGCAAAGCGTTGTCTTTTTGGGGGACGCCAGCTCATAACCCTGGGATACTCGTCATGTGGTGCCCCTCCTAGTTTGACAAGGTCTCCTGTAAATGCAATAATTTTACAAGCAATGTATGGTTTCAGCTGAAAATTGTTTCTATTGCCTAATAGGAAACATACATTACCTGTACCTACCCCACCTTCCCTCTTGCGTCACCAACATGACAAATCGAGAGGGAAAAGACAGCAGGCCTGTCTCGCCTGAATGCTTTTATAGAGGGGCTGTGCGTGACGCATGCGCAGACCGGGTTATGCAGCTGGCCGACTCGCCGCAACTCAAAAACCTCCAGCGAGAGAGCATACTTCAGGTAAGAATGCAGTAATTTTACAGGTAATGTATGTTTCCTATTAGGTAATAGAAACAATTTTCGGCTGGCCAGACAGGAGGGCTGGCAAAATACTGTATTTTGTCGATGTATTTTAGTAGGTGTGGCGACTAAACGTGACTCGCATACTGAAGCATAGGACGCACGTAAACTTTGAAGGCCCAAAGCTTTGTGAGCACAGATCTCGAGTAGAAGCAAGAGCTGATGAAGGCAAGCCTACAAATAGCAGCCGCAGAAATTGTGTCACAATGAGTAGACAACTTGACAATTGACTGGAACCAGATGCCAAGGTCTCGAAAATTTTCATTCTTTCCCCAAGGACCTTGACACCCAGATACAGAGTGGGGGGAATTGCTTGGTCTGCACAGACAAACCAAAGCATTTCTCAGAGGAAAGCAGTTGCTGCCAAGTGATAGACTAATCGTAAACACAGTCAATGTCAGATTAAAGTAATCAACCAAGGAGATGGCTGGTGTGTGAAGCTTCAGGTCATCCGCAAATTTTTCTTGGGAAACCAAGTTGCAGGTACAAATCATTAAGTTATAGAGTGAAGAGGAATGGTCTGCAGACGGAGCCCTGGGGCACTCCGCTGGTAACGAACATGGGGGTTGAGAGTAACTGTTGTCTCTCAATAAATACGTGTTGGGTATGTCCAGGAACAAACACAGTTATTCATGCCTGAAGCCTGCCAGCAATACCCATAGACTTCATTTTAGATAATAGTTTAGAAGACCGACAGCCTACATGAAATCGAATAAGATAATCTGAGTTCCAACACCGATGTATAAAGCCTCAGACCATTTGTCAAGGGCCAGCAAAAGCTGGGGAGTAGAGAATCTGCGAAGTAAAAAACCGAATTTGTCGTTTTTAATAATGTGATGTAATAATAATAATAATAATAGGTGTCGGCCAATAAGCTAATAGCTTGTTATTTAGGCCCAAGCGGCAGATGTTAAGTGTAAGGTTTTACCACCATCAGGAAAATGTGTGCTGATGAAGTCCATTATTAAGAAATGAGCGATGGTTTCGAAAATTTGCATGGGATAACAGTAAGAGAAATTGGGCGATAGTTTTGTGGCTTGGTTGCATTGCCATTATTAAAAACTGCAACAGTTGCAGTTGACCACACAGAAGGCAAGACGCCAGCAGTGAAGGAAAGGGAACACATTTTTTTCAAGACCGGCGCAACCTGGTCACCAATTTGGCGATAGAAATAAGCAGAAAACCGTCATGCTCTACTGAATGGCTAGGTTTAAGGTGACGAATGACATCTTTAATAGCGACAATATTAAAGATTATCTCGGAACAAGTCATTTACGATAGGAATGTCACTAATGGGTGGTTCAAGTCCATCATTGCTAATTTCGTGGTTAGAAAATTCTGAATTAAAAGTTTAGGCTTTATCAATAGCTGAAATAAGCAAATATCCATTGGCCACAAGGGGTGGTAATGCACGAGACGATTTAGATTTGGATTTGCAGAAACTGAGGAGAGCCGCAAGATTTCTCTAGTTTACGACCTTCTTTTCATGGTTGGTGTAGAGCACAGATAAACACAGTACGTAAGATTTCTGTAGGAGTCGCTAATTTGCTAAGCTTTCAGGCGTCAAGTATAGACGTCTTTTATGCCAAGCAGAAAGTTTTTTTTGTCTGATGATTTGTCTCTTTTTGTCTCTTTTGACCAGACAGGACCATTATGCTGTTTAGGTGTTGGAAGATTCAGTACAGTGCTTCATGAGCATACTTGATTGAGAAAGAAATCCCAAGCAGAATTCCTATAAACCTATGATATTGGCTTTATTTTCCTATAAAGCTCCTATATTTTATTTAAAAATTCTATATTTCCTATTTTTATCCATTGAAGTTGGCTGGGAGCCCTGAGCTTGTGGTTTCACCTTGGACGAAATACTGAATCGGTGTTTTGGCAAAGATGTAATTACTAATTAAGACGAGTTCAAGGGCGTACGCACATTGGGGCATGTGTCCCAACTCCCTTTCACTGAAAATGCCCTTGTTTAACTGCAGATGGTAGTTTTCCTACCAAGGAGTCCAGGGTGGGACGTACCAAAAAAAAACGGACCTGGGGCCACTGGGCCTTTTGGTCCAAGATTTCGGACAAAAACAATTTAGGTTTTTTTGTTGGGGGCGGGGGGGGGGGGGGAGCATTACTTGCTACTTTTGTATTTTACCCCTGGGCAGTTTTGTTGCGCCCAGAGCCTTTGTTTTTGTGCCCCACTCCCCGATTCCACTATGGAGAAGCAGGACAAGAAAAAAAAGGCATAGAGTTTAAATAAAGTGCATTTTGGGTAGAGAGACAGGGGCACGTGCCCCAATCTGCTTACACCCTTCAACTCCTCCCTAATCAGTAATTAAACCTTGGAAGAAACACCGATATGGTGTTTCGTCCAAGGTTAAAAAGTGTTCAAAATGTTTGTTCATTTGCCCATTTTCATGTATGCCCCCCTCCATCCCCCTCTTTCTGAAAATCTGCGTACGCCCCTGTTTGAATTTATAGCACGTTTCCGAAAATAACATAGGGCCTACCACTGAAGCTTCAGAACAGACAAAATAAAATTACTTTTAAAAAAAAAGCGTGATTACTTATATCACCAGGGCCAAATATTCAACTGGGAAGTGGGCCTGCGGATGGAAAGTGGGAATCGAATTGAAAGACATAGGAGCGAGAACCAAGAACGATGAAAAAGGAATTTTTTTTTTCTGTTTTATACTGTTTAATTTTCTTCATTTTAAGTATTGGTAATATTCTAAATCTAACGTGAGTCATTAGTGAAACGAAGTCAGGAGAATTAATTTACTTATGAAAGTGATTCCAGCCATTTTATTCTGCTTTTCTGTACAATTGCAGACAGCTCAAAGTCAAACCGTATTATTAGCTTCCGAACAGCGTTTTTTGCCTCGGTAATGGCCACACGTGGGTTGCTGAAATCACCACAGAGTAACGCAATGGATTAGCCATACACACTACCTGCACACTACCAAACCTATAAATTCTTGACACTACTGATACCAAGAGTGAGATAGATGCTATTTACTATCCTCCTAGTGGAACTGAGAATAAAAGGGGTGATTGCTACTAATGCATCATACTTTATGTAAACGCCTATAGCCGGCGCCATCTCTGCGTAAAATGTTTGTAATTTGCTGCCAAGGGGAGAAAAAAAAATCAACGTTCGCCTCCACGAAACAAGTACTTTCACTCACCTCTGTATTGGACCCCCAGACATGACGTCACGAAATTGACCTGACTACCGTGAATTTTGGAAAACAAAATGCTCGTGTATTTTTCGATAAAAGGAAAATGCGACTCCAGTAGTGTTTTAAGCTGTTTTATTTCTAATGACTAACACGTGTATCAGTTTGCAATCAATATTTTTTTTACGGTTGGCTTCTATCGAGTAGTGGGTGTGGCTGTGTCTACTGTTATTCCGTCCGGTCAACCAAATACGAAAAAGATGTCTTGCTGCTGTGATATTTGGACTTTGTTGGCAACATTTGCAGTTCTTGGTAAGGTAGAATATTTTTTGACGTATTACTAAATCTGTTGGTGCAAGCCCGTAACGGCACGCAACAAACAACAGGGGCAACAGACTACAAGGTCACGGTCACGTACGGGATGGTAGGTCTGTTCGATTCGTTTCGTAAATGTCGAATCATGAGAATATAGAGGCGGAGTTTGGTAATAATTTCTTCGACAGAGGAGTAGTTTACAATTTTTCGCAACGGTCAAGGCTGCATCTAGGGGATCATAATAATTATAATGTTGTACGGCCATTCACGTAACTAAAAAAATAATCTTTTTTTTGTAATTTTTAATTGTTTCTTTTTTTCTTCTTCTTTATTTTGTTATCAAAACACTCGCGAGGGGTTAGCGATGAACTCTAATCCTTCTTTTGCCTATTGCATTAGCTATCATTTATTATTATTATTATTATTATTATTATTATTATTATTATTATTATTACAACGCCAAATAGCACTTTCAAATCAATCGGTTCTGTTTGCCATCCATCACTCCTGATGAAATTTGTCCGAAATTAAATGTTTGTAAAAACGAACGTTACTGACTACTGTTTGTGTATTTGTTGAGTGATTATTGTTTAAATTTAATTTTTGCCCTAGACATTTAAACGACAATTGTTAAAATCGAGATAAACTATTATCGGCGGCAGCTTGGAAATGTAAGCAAGGGCGACGTACGTGGCGTTTCGGATTAGCGGGGCACACCTCTGGCTCTTCGGTTTTATAGTTTCGCACGGCTGTTGTAAGCGTGAAAAAGGAACAAAATTGTTTCAAATTGAAAGGTGCCATTTTGAAGGTGACAATCAGTATTTTTGCGGATTTTTTTCCGCCAATTACAGTATTCAGCGAAATACGTGATTATCTTTTTTTTTTCCCCTACAAGTCTGGCAAGACTCCCCACCAAGATTAGGCCGCTAAAAATTAATTAAGTGGTTCTCGGGAGTGGTACTAAAAAAAATTGATGCGAGCGGGCGGTGTTTTTTTTTACGTTTTATTTGTGATTTTTCAGAAGCTGTCGATGGTTTTTTTTTTACCAAACAAAACGAAAACCGTAGCTTACATTTTGTTGTGGAATACAATATCTATGTTTTAATACCAGGATGAGCGTTCAAACGTTGTATATTTGATAAAAGTCATTCTTTAGATCCAAGATTTTAGTTTTAGATCATTATATTCGTTTCTAGGCAATCTTGTGGTCATCAGCTCCAGGTAATGTTTGGTGAAAGTGCTGATGCGTGATTGGTACTTTTTTTAAAACAACGTCATAAAAAACCTTTCATGCGCAAAAAAAAAAAACCATGCGTGTGCTCCTGAGAATCACTTAATTAATTTTTAGTGGCCTTAACTCGGCACTCTGCCAAGTTAGTTTAATACAATTTAATAAATTCACCCGCGTTTCTGTGGGACTAGAAATTAATAAACGTATTCACTTATTTATTTGTTTACTTATTTATTTATGAACCTCTTCAGTCGTGCCGTCGCTACCGTCTGTATAATTTCTTTTCATTGTAAACACTCCCTTAAGTACAAGAAGTAAGCCGACGAAAAGTACATGAGTGCTCAGCTAGGCGGCGTGTATACTTTCAACTATAGTGACGTTGCATGATGAAAGATACAACCCATTGAATACTTATGGGTCCTGAAGACGTGGCTAATGAAATATGTTCTAGACAGCCTGCTCTAGATCTAGCTCTAGAACTCAGTAGCTTAATCATCTCCATCCGCGAGGTGATAATGATGAGGCTTTCCCTTTTGCAGCAGTGTGCTGGCTGAAGCCGCTTAGTCCAATTCCGCCCTTCCACAGAAAAACGATCCGCAAGGACACCCTCTCCTCAGTGCTGTTAGAGTGGTTGATAATTAACAACTTCGTCAATATTTATTTTCCAATTCGTTCAAAGTCTATAAAGTTCTGTCAGGTCGATATAATAAAATACGTTGGATTTACCAGTCACCCAGTCAGCCATCATTTCCGGCCCACTACTGGCTCAATCTCACATATCACAATCCGTAGCGTTTACTGAAATTGTGGCTTCAAATTTTTAAACCGTATCCGGGCAGAGGGCTCTTTGCCAAAAATATGGAAGTAAGCAACTGTCTTTCCCATTTTTAAAAACCGTTAAGAACACTTCAAATCAGTCGAGCTGTTGGCCTATAGCACTAACTAGCTGCCTGTGTAAGCTACTTAAGCGGATGGTTAACACGACTAGGAGGTTAAACTGCTGTGTGGTATGGTGGTGCAAGAGTAGATTCCGCCAATACTGCTTTACCATGGCTTACTTGTTGTCATGGGACATCCGAGAAGCATTCTATGAGAGGCAACACTTAGTTGCTGTACTCTTGGATGTAGCTGTGGATTTCTTCGGAAATTGTATGGGTATGGTTTACGTGGTAGCTTGCCAGAGTGATTTTTGTCTGATCAGTTTTTCTGTGTGCCAGTTGGCATTGCAGCCTTTTTGCCATACCGACAGGAGACCGGTGCACACCAAGGTGGTTTTTAGCGTAAGTGGGAGAGGTTAGAACATCTCCATAATAAGGTCCATGTTTGTGGCCGACGTTGGACTCACTGTCCAGACAAGCTACAAACATGGCTTCGTGCGAGAGGACATTGCAGTTATCTATTAGCAAGGCTCATGGTTTTCGGTTTTAAGCAAGACTGTCTGCATACGAATTTTGTCACATGATGGACTGCATCTAGATCCTTAACTCCGCCTAGGAGGAAACTCCAATACTATAATAATAATAATTTGTTGCTAGAGCAACAGGACTGGCAGGGACCCAGTGGGTCACTGACTGCCAGCCTATAAAGGGGATAGCAGTATATATATGAAGATAAAAAGCAAGATGGGAGGGTGTTGTTGAAGTGGCCCAATTTCTGGATGTACATCTTGAGACGGGTTGGGTTTCATATTTAAAGCAGTTGTGTAGCAAACTGAATGCCTTCATTGAATGCTTTGTGGGCTTTAACTGGTGCTGATGGTGGTGTTGATAGGACGATGCTGTTACATTTGTTCCTCACACTTGTCCAATCTAAGCTGGACAATATCGTTTTGTTGTGTACGATTCCGCCAGCAGTAAGTCATTAAAGATTTCCAATCTCATACATAATTTGAGGTGTAGCATCGTAGCGGCTTCATATCTAACCAGTCTACTGGCGATGTGGAAAAAGGAGCGCTCTACCGGTCATTTTGGGGTAAGCAACTCTTTGCAGTATGCAATCAACTTGCATACTATGCAAAATAATCCTATTCGGAATTATTAGTCTTTGACTGGTGTGCAGCTTAGCCATAAATCGCGGTCAAGGGGATGACCAAATTGTCAGCAGATATATTGGAAGTCTTGCGGGTATTGTTTACCGTTGAAGGTATAGGGGAAAATTGGCACCGTTCACTAGCCAGCTGGCGATTTAATGTAGTTAATTGGCGACTACATACATAGCACTAGTCGGCATTGTGGCCGCTTAACCTGTCATGATTAATTTTTTAACGACCTAATGAGTTTCCTACTTTCGAGAAAGGCAAAACAAATTCTGCAGTTTTCTTAATTTTTGCACCCTTAAACCCCAAAAATTTGCTTTTTATTTGTATGCTAAGCATATGAATAAAATTACAAATTACTAATGGCAGAAATATTTGCAGTTGCTTTTTATTGAACTAGGAAATGGTCTCATCGTGAGAAATGGACATATCTTTCATCAGACACTACGGACCAAAGATGGACCGAAATATTTCTAACGTTAAAGGTCAATTCACATCTTTTGTACTTGTATACTGTAGCCTGGACTCTACAAACTTTCTGAAAATCAAATGTCTAATTGAAAACCATGGTATACAGCATGTTACACATTTTAAATAAGATAATTTGCGGTAAGGGCTGTTAATTCTGTTGATGGTGTTACCAAGCAACATTTATAACCCAGTTAACTAGTGCATGTATAGCCAAAAGTTAGATGGGAATAAGAGTTAATTAAAATCTGGACTAGTTCTTCACTCTAGGGCACTCCACTAGAATGGTGCCTCATATTATTAGGCTTAATTAGTCCTGTAATTTGCATTAGCGAATTTGCTAGGCAGTCTTTAGGTATAGGCCTACTACCTAGGTAGATCAAATCAGGAAGTAGCAACTGTAGCAGAAACAATGCATTCCAAACCATCGCTCTCTGTACTCCTTCCGGCACCGTGTAACTCCAACATGGCACCAGCCAACATCCTGTTTTCTTCTGAATGAGATTCACGAGAGACTAATCTCACAATTTATTTATTTGTTTATTTTATATACAAAATTATCGTAACACTCTAAATATAGCAAATTAGCAATTTCAGATTAAAACAACACTTTTAAAAACTTCCTGTTCTCGTTTGAATGAGATTCCAAGGGAGGCCAATCCCACAATCCATCATTCCTCCTGCCATCAGCACATCCGACATGGCTACTAACCAATGGGTGTTTGGATCATTATTACCAAAAAGCTGCTGTTAATTTTAAAACTGTAAATCTTAAAACTGATGTACACATCAATTTCTAAAAGTAAATAGCTATTCGGAAAAATTTTGGAAACAGTTTTCAGGTTTAATGGAATCGTGTGAGTGTCACCCTGCTTGTTGGACTAAGGTTGTCAACGGAGACTTTTTCAAAGCGGAAGTACCACAACTGGAATGCCTTAAATCGTGAATTTGCTTGTGCAGTATCGTCCTAGGTGAAATTAGACCAAGTATGCAAAGAAATGTTTCTCTTAGAGTATGGAGTGATCAGGAAATGATAAGTAGAACCTCCTGTAGGTGTCACTGTCAAATCCCTCCCAAGACTGTTTATGTAAAAGGTTCGTCACTGCAAAACTTTCATAAGCCTATTCACACCTTGGTATAACAAAGCAGACAGTCAGTGATAAAGTAGGCTAAAGTTCTAAGCACCAAAATTACTTCAGAGTAGACGTGTTGTAAAGAAAAAGAGAGAAAGCTGTGGAACCAAGCCAAAGACCTGGGACTTGGTAGTGGTGCTAATAAACTTTTAAAGTATTAGGCTAGAAAGAAGAATGTTACTGTAAGTGAATTATTAATATCCTAGTTTGATTAAGTTTCGTGGATATGTACCAAACTGAATAATTCGTGTGAATTTGACTAAGCCAAACTGTGTTTATGTTACAACCAGTTTTTCCAGATGAGAATAACGCCATGATTTTCCGCTTCATGTAACGTAACAAGAGTATTCTCATTGCACCGTATCTACACAGCGTTGCATAACATGTCAGAGAGCACATATGAATAAATGCAATTTAATATCATCTTCCACTAATCACGTACATTCAATTCTTTGATACAGCATATTTATCATCGTGGTACATAATTTCGTTTATTCATCATCACAATAATGGACATTTTATTGCTAGTACTATTTTAAACATCAAGTGCCCATTTTTTCTTTAACGACAGAATGCTATCGCCACTTCACAATTACGTCAGCTTACATCGTTTTATTTGCACAACAGTATCTTGGACGAATGATTGCGACGAATGACCCAATCATTCGTCCAAGATAGTATTAAATCTCACAGTATCCAGCTATATCTTTACGTGCAGTTTTTCTGGTAAGAGCACAAAATACAGTAGAGGGTATTCAGCAAAACCAACAGATAATATCAAAAACATTTCATTGTGAAGAATTGCGACCAATGTTTAGTGGCAGTTAACAAGTCACTAAGCGAGCCTTTCCTTCTGGAAATCATGATTGTGAAGATTTTTCGAAAATTTTTGACATGAGAAAAAATGTTAACTGGTCTGTAGTTTGCAATGACAGTGGTAACACCGTTTTTGTGTATGGGAACAACCACACTTTCCATATAGTGACAAGGAAAGTATCCTTCCGAGAGACGTCTTGTTAAAGATTAAAGCGAATGGCAGCGAAAAAGACGTAGCATATTGTTTGACCAATCGAGGGTGGTGATCGTCAGTCCTGGAGAAGAATTTAGTTTTAAGGAATGAAGCAAGTTGAAGACTTTTCTTTGGCAATGGTTAGCTCTTCATTGAACGTCCCACAAGTAGGCTCAGGTGATGTCCAAAGGGAGAAGTTTGAGAAAGAACGTTTGAGAAGTACCCAGATGGCACGATTCGATTGCATCATTAAACATACATTGTAAATGTGATAAAGAAATATTTTATGAATAAATCTATGATGGTCAGTACACCAGTTGCATCTGGTACCTGCTTAGTAAACCCAAACTATAAAAGAGCAAGACAAAATGAAAAACGCACCCTACAGACAGCTTATGGAAAGCTTTTCTTATATTACGTTAACCACATGACACAACATAGCTGACAGTTTATACTGTGTCGGTCCACTCAGTGAATCCCAGTCCTAGCTGTTGGCCTGAAGCCAAACGGATTTTATGATATTTGCCAGGGACAAGGAGCCTTTTGTTTGGTCTACAAGAAGAACCTGGGTGTTTTTAAAGTTTTTGTAGATGCCGGTCATGCCAACGACCCCAGTGGCCACTGGTGTACAAGAGGCGCGATCACTTCTGTGCTGGAACTCCTGTAATTTGGCGAGCACCAAAGCAAAAAAAACTGTTTCTCAGTACGTGCGTATCAGAGTATAGAGCTCTATGTCTTACACAAGAGAAATATTTTCATGTGGATCTTGTGCCAAAAATTGGGGAAGATCCTATGCCAAATAAATTAAGGAAGTATTTTGTAAAAAGCAAGTGGCCATCAGTCGTGCAAACTCTCAGATTGAAAGGTTTTTGAGCAGTATTGTTTCGTCCGGAAAAAGCTCAATTCAGAAGACATCAGATTCGTGTATGTGCAAACAAAAGACAGCTGGGCAGACAACATGACCAAAGGCATTAGCGTGCCATCACACTTAATACCATTCCTTTCAGGCTAAAATCAATTCAACAAAGGCTTGATTTCACACGGGGTTTTGCGACCCTAAAAGTCAACTAAACAGAGTAACACAGACAATAGCATACTGCAGTCATGCGTTGTTACTATAACAGAGTTGTTAGAAATGTATTGGAAGTGTTATGGAAGCTATACTTCACTTCCTCCATGTATTTCACACAGATTGTATGCCACGTTGGTAATGAAATTGCGTAAGTGTTCTTACTAATGTTAATCTACGGCAAAGCTTGCCTGGATATTATTTCATCCCTTTATGATGCCATACCTCTGACGAATGGCTCAGTTCAGTGTTTCCACAGTAAAGAAATGAAATTAGCCTAGGGGGTTCAGAAGTTTTTTGCATCTCAGATGATCGAAATTAATCAAACATTAATGAAAACAACTAAAAAAAACACTTTAGGTGATCGATTTAGGTGGACAAAACAACCACCTGAAAGTACACACATTTTAGATAATGGTTGGAAACCAGTGAAAGGGTAATTAATTTAATCACTACACCAACGTTATGAGTCTTGACGTTTTTTTTCCAATCTATCTCGCCCTAGCTTTGTATGGCAACATAAAATGTTCTTTTTCTTGTTTCCAGGTGTCACCTTTCATTATTTTAGTCGGTGGATGAAAGGTGGAAGATGCACCAGTCAGGCTCGTCTTGATGGAAAAACCGTGATCGTTACTGGAGCTAATGCGGGTATTGGCAAAGAAACCGCTCGCGATTTAGCCAGAAGAGGTAAGTGCCATCCAGACAATGAGCACCTTGCTAAACTAACCAGAAAGATACTTGGCTGATCAAACCTAACCACTCCATCAAAAGTGACATCATACATCTGTCTTTTATGAAAGATTCGATGCTTCAGCATATACATTAGCGTGTGTTCCCCATCATTCTTATATTGTCAGGGACATTAATAACAAGTTTTAATTTAAATACTGGCTGATACATGCGTTTATTTCTTAAAGTCACGTGACTTGTCACCTTCTAGCTAGGGGAATGTATGTCAGCGTTTGTTAGCCAGTGTGTGCAAAAAATAGGTTGAAGAAACTTTGTTCTGTGAAACATGGAAATACACATGAGCAACCAGTGCTGCAAAGGTTGTATCCAACACCACTGTTGGTAAATTTACTGGCTTTTGCTGGTAACTACTGATGTTGGTTAACTTACTGGTGTTGATGGCTGATGGCTGGTGTTGATGGCTGATTTTCCTCTGGTGAAAGTG
>JAHWFP010267734.1:10456-21309 GCA_023313725.1 Lithobius niger | reverse complement strand
GCCGATTAAACGACCACGCAGCATTTTATCGGATTGAACTATCAGCCTCATCCACCCATCTTGGTATTCATGATCGACTCGCTGATATCCTGTTTTGTGCAGTATAACAAAAGTTTGAAAGAACTGCATTTGGTAGGCCTAAACCAATTTCTAAACGTATACGAATGACACATTATTTGAGTTCCAGATGATGTGTACTTATTCTTTGGTTGCCATGGTGACAGAAGACAGGCAGCCCGCTCTCATTAGCCCTATCGCCGTTACTATAAGCGCTAAAAGCAACCCTCGGTACGTAAATATTACGCGTTACTTGAATCACTTGAATCAACCGGAAATAGTACAAAATAAATTAATAATAATTATCATAAAACTTAGTATGGTTACGGATCGTATTATATTTTAAATCTAAGAAACAACATTTTCATTAAAAATAAAATACGTATTTACTTTGGTTGAAGCACTCTAACCAGTTACTCCTTCCTATAAGTTGTCTGCTTTCACGGTGAGTTATTTTCGGTTTCGGTATATTTGTTACGGATCGTTAGGGAAACAAAACTGCTTTATGTATGAAGACTACAGTAGAATATACTATTCCTATAAACACTAAATGAACCAGCGAGTGCATCTGGCAACAATTTGTACACTTTCATCGTTTCATTCACACTGGAATTGAAAATTCAAGCGAGAAGCCACTGTCGTATTATGGAGATTGAAGTGGTGTTTAAAGGAAATGGTATGTTCTCGTTTCGAATACAACTCGAGCACAGTTTAAGTATCGATAAATTTGCTCAACCACTCGTTACACCCCCAAGCTGATAAAAAAAAAACACCTCACGCAAGTGCTCGGTATTTTTTCAGCTTCGGAATGCAACTCGTGATTAAGAAAATAAAAAAATTATGTTCTTGTGATATTACTACTGAAAAACGTTTCTTGTATGTCATTACGCACAAGGGGTGAATCCTAGTGTACTAGGTAGTGAAGAGTGATGTGCCCTCTGTCTACTGGGAGCAAAGTAACGGATATCACAGTGTTTCTTCGTTTATTAATAATGTTGACATCTAATCCAGTCGTGACCTCGGGCTTAGTGCAATTGCTGTCACTGTAATTCACAAATGCTATGATGGGAGCACATATAAATTAACGTGGACTGGTACAATACCACCAATTTTTTGTAATCGTCACTATAAAATAAAAAAAAAAAGAAATTGTCACCTTAATATGGATTAAAAGAGTGCACTGTATTTTATGAGATTAAATTGTCAGCTACGTATCTCCATCTTGTTTTTACAACCGAATCGACTGTCTTTTTGGTCCTTGCTGTATAACGCAAGGCCGACAGCACTCCATTTAATAAATTTCTACTAAAAACTGTCCAGAATCATTGCTCATGCATGTGAAGCGCGAGATAGCTTCCTTACAAAGCTCGAATATTTTTTTGTAACTATGGTGACGGAACAATTAGTTAGCCTGGCCAAGGTCAAACAGTTTGCAACCGCTTTTTCACCCGAACGTAACAAATTATGCGACTGGTGCTCCTAATCTCCGCTAATATTGCAACAATAAACTGTACAGAAATACTCTTGCCTGGCAAAGAACGCTACCTTTCTGCAATTTACGAGGGTACTTGATCAACACTTTTCCTAACTAAAGGTATGTTTCACGTAATGGAGCTGAACTTGTGCTGCAGGTGAGCACAAGCTACGAATTTAAGATGTACGTTTTCTTTCCTACACTTGAGAAAAGTATAGGAACTTGTTTACCAACTGGAATGAAATTGGCTACAAAATACATTTTAAGGCGTTCGATGTACATAAGCTAAGAGTGATTCTCAATGTCCAACGCTTCAAATCTTTTAGAAGTCATGGCCGTGGCTTAATTTTCTACACTTAAAGTGACAAATTCTTAATGTCACAATAGCCAATAATATAGCCACCCGTACAATTTAATTTTGATGAGAACAGCTGTATTAAGTACGAACGGAATGTACACTAAGCAGCACTTAAAGTAATTTAAGGTAATCTTCAACGTTGGCAAAGGTTTCCCAGTTAACAGGTGACTACAATGAGCCTTAAGTGATCCGTACTTTAAGTTACTTTGAGTACCAAAAGCAAACCTCATCAACAGCTGGTTGAACAAGTTGATGGTCCCTGTAAAAAAGGAGGGAGCGGGTAGACTCTGGAGGTCCTGCGCTCCTGAAGGAATCCTGCGGTCCTGGTGCCCTTAGATGCATCCGAGTTGTCATCTCTCAACGGGGGAATAGGTAAGTGAAAACTACTGTTTCAAATCTAACGCTAGTTTTACCTATGTTATCATTTAAAACTTTTCAATTTACGACTTAAAACCTCGTCGTCATTGTGATGTCTGAGATGATGTTACATCACAAACTCATAGAGCCTTATGGGCTTAATACTAGAAGGAAGACACCCACACAACAGGAGAGTTAGGACTAAACGTCTAAACAGTGCCATGGATTATTGTAAGGCAATGGTATTTGTAATGGTTACAGTTAGAAGTAATTTAGCCTATATGTCATTACGCACAAGGGGTGAATCCTGGTGTGCTACGTAGTAAAGCGTGATGTGCCCTCTGTCTACTGGAACAAAGTAACGGATATCACAGTGTTTCTTCGTTTATTAATAATGTTGACATCTAATCCCGTCGTGACCTCGAGCTTTGTGCAATTGCTGTCACTGTAATTCACAAATGCTATGATGGGAGCACATATACTTGTCCTTTGTGTACATTTTAGTTCTTATATTTCAGGTCTAATGTGTGTCAAGTCCACGACGGAAGATGGTTTCGATACACAATTTTGTACCAATCACCTTGGTCCTTTTCTCTTAACTCACCTTCTGTTGGATAAAATCAAATCGTCAGTGCCGGCCAGGATCGTCAATGTTTCATCCAGAGCTCATGAAAATTTCGGTAAGATAAGCTTGACTCCAAAACTTTGACAACTGTTACTGTTTACATGATCTAATGACTGCAAAGCTCATCTCCACTACATTAGCCATAGCAGTTTTAGATCGAAAGTCTGTAACAAGTTTGTAACAAAACGGAATTAAGTCGCAGTTAGGAATAAGATGTGTTTAATTACTGTTCCATCAAGTCATGTTAATTCACCAAGTATTAGTTCAAAGGTTAAATAAAAAAAAAAACTTGACCATTGTTATTTTCAATAGTGATGTTTAAGTCTTTCCTGTAATGTTGGAAGCATTAGTTGGTGGGATCATGGAGCTGGAAGTCCTGGAGTAGCCACTCTTCGCGCGATTGCTCGGCAGGGCATTTACTTCCGGTGGCGGCCATTTTCTAATGCTTACACCAGGTGAGGATCAAGATAGCACGTGTCTCAACCACGTTCGATAGTTACAATGACGTTTAACAAACTAAGAGAACGTAGCGGTCAAAGGAAGAACTGCAGTTTGTTTTGGTTGTTCCTTCCTACTTATTTTATTTCCAAGAAAGGAAGTGTACGACTTTTTTTTTGTGGGGGATGGCAGAAGGGGGTTTTCGGGGGGGCCGGGGGGAGGGAATTGCTCCATTCCTACTTTTTTCCAAATAAGGAAAAAATATGACAAAACAAGGTTTTTTTTAGGGGGAGGGGTTTGCTCCGCTCCTGCGTTTTTTCCCAAATAAGTGCAACTGCAGTGAAACTGCTACAACGGGTGCTTGTTTATATTTTTACTGGCAAGCTATTTGTGGTGGCTTGTGTAAGATTTCTTCCCGTGTGGGAATAGGAAAAATAATACAATTATTTCTTTATTTTTGTCCAGGGGGGGGGGGGGGGGGGGAGAAATTGGGGGAATAAAGTGCATTGAGTAAGTGTATGCTGTAACCCGTTAGAACACAGTAATTAAATAAGAATGCGCATTACAGCCTACTAAAAAAAACGTCCTCCACATGTTTTTTCCCCTCACTATTTTCCATTGCATATCACTGTTTTTTTTTTCCTGCCGGTTCTTCATACGTTTTTCTGAACGAGGAAAGAAGTGTAATTTCGCTTTGGGGAAGAGGGGTGGTGAGAGAATAGAAGAGAAGTCAAATAAGCTACGTAACGAAATTTGGTTTTGCTTTCAAATACACCAATATTGTCGTAAAAGCATATTCCCCCTCCATCGTATTTTATTGCTTTTTTTCTCCAAATTTACACATAACGTTCGCTGCAACCTGCCATCATACTGTTGTGTAGCCTACGCACGTCTGCTTATCAACATTGCGGCTAGGTATGGAAATTCTCCGGTCCTCTGCTTACCTTTCGCGAAGTAAATTTCATGCTGCACGTTGCATACCAGCATCAAACTTCAGTTTGAACAGTGCTGGTTATTTTTGAGGTACGATACAGGTTGACAAGGATGAAGCAGCGAACTATTATACACAAAATTTACGCACAATGTTCGCCGCAAGCTGCCTACATGCGTCGGCCGTTCATTCATGCAGTGGATTCCCGCCGGCCAGGCCTTTCAACAGGCAACTATACGTTAGAATAAATCGAATAAATTCTCCAGCCGTCTGCTTACCTTTCCCGCAGTAAATTTCACGCTGCACGTTCCATATCATCAATAAACTTGAATTTGAACAGCTCTTGTTATTTTTGAGATCCGATACAGGTTGCAGCAGCGAACGACCACGTCGTCAAAAACACTCCACATCGAACCGACAATTAGAAAATGGACGCCGAGCAAGCCAGAGCAGGCCGCCAAGAGGGAAGTGACGTCATGTGAGCATGCGCACTGACTAGGCTGAAAATAGCTCTGCCGAGTTCAGGAGCGTTGAGTGGCTTGTCCATCACACATAGTGTGATAGTATACATAAGTCCATGGTGGGATTAAATTGGCGAATGTGTTGATCTGTTGTTGCCACTCCTTTAAAAGACATTGTTAACTTGTCAGCCCTTTTCCTATTTTTTTTAATATATAAGATCACGCCTTTTTTTTTCCCACTTGCTCGTGCTATTTTATTAAAAATATTGAGAAATTTCTATTCTTTCGTGATTTGGAAGTTGCTGCGTTTTTTGGTGGCATTTTTGTTGTCACTCGCCAACAAACCTAGTAGTAATAGTTACCTTTGCTGCGTGGGAGATACCGTGGTCACCGTTATTGGAAATACGCCATCAGCAAAAATCATCCACTTGGAATAACGTAGTAGAATAAGCCACATTTATGCACCTGCGTTTTATACCAGAGGTGTGACCCAAATTCGAACCGGCGAACCAATCTCTTACGTGATCATCACCATACTGCCTTTACCTGTATGACCATTGGAGTGGTATGGTTGTGATCTGGTGACTGGCTCACTGATTCGAATCTTGGTCGAATTACATAGACCAATTACAAAGCCCAATCTCGCTTTGACCTATCAAATTATCCATGACCAGCTTCCGGTTTTCTTCCCCTTTTTTCTGTCAATCTTTATAACCAAACTCGCGGACACCATCTTAAAATTCAAAAGCAAATCTTTTAGACAGACTAGAAAGTTTTTTTTTCTCCAACAGGATTGTGGATTGCTGGAATTCGCTTCCGCCTGCGATTGTTTACGCGATAATGGTTGACGCCTTCAAACGTGCAGTGTGGGAGGTCGACCTCTCTAAATTCCTATGACGAGCGTATTAATGCTTGGTTCATTGGGGCGGTGTAAGTGGTTTACCCTACCGTTACCTTGCCCATTAGCGGGTAAAACCTTTTAATAATAATCAGCTAGTTTATTTTCAAAAAAATGCATGAAGTTTACGAAGAAACTTGTCTGTGCACTGAATACAGTAGTATTTGAAGAGATAAATGTATAAACGTATAATATCTTCGAAACATTATATGTTTGTAAATATAATTAAAATGATTAAAACTTCATGGTAATTTCCAAGATTAAAACTATCAACAATAAAACGTTGTTTTCCTAATAATGTCAGTACTATAAGTAAACAAAATAAAAGAAAAGTTAAAAAATATATAAAAACCTCTAAAAGTAAGGTAAAATATGCAGTTAAAATCCTTATTATAAATGTAACAAACTACAAATACATAATAAAAAATAACATCTACTTAAAACATCATTACCAGTACTATGAAACATTTGAATAATTTTAAAACTACAATCTTCTTCCATGATCGCTCAATTTCATACATAAGACACTCACAGAGTCTTGCTAATTTTGATAAAATTGACACCGAAACACCCACAATGCCTCCCTACCATATTCGCCCAAGTTAAGACCCACAAGGAGGGTGCCCCCTTACGGCTTATAACATCAGCGAAAGGGGGTATGGCACAACAACTTGACTGGGTGGTGGCTGACAGACTGCGGAAGTATGTTGGAGGGCCAAGCAGACTGAGGAAGACGGAAGACTTGCTGGAAGAATTAAAGGGACTGGAAGTAGAGAAAGATGAATTGATGGTGTCATTTGACGTGGTCAAGTTATTTCCTAGCTTGTCTCACAGGATGATTCTTGATATGTTGGCATTGTCGAAGAAGCGAATGAAGATCCCGAGGCTGGAGTATGAGAAAGATAGAGCTCTCCTGAAAGTTCTTTGGCATCCATTTATGTTGAGTTTGGGGGTAAGACGTATTGGCAGTTTAAAGGAGCCCCTATGGGGTACTCCAGCTCCCCGATAATCGCCGAAATGATTTTGCAACATCTGTATTCGATGGTACTGGCTGGGGAGCTGGTAGTGAGAATTTGGAAGCGTTTTGTAGATGATGTCTTTGCTGTGTTGAAGAAAAATTCATTGGCGATGGTGCTGGAGAAAGTCAACAACTGGCGTAGCGATTTATCCTTCACAGTGGACGAAGAAGTAGACGGTGAGCTCCCCTTTCTTGACATTCTGGTGAAAAGAGTTGAAGGGTCGAAGAGAGTAGAGTATCAGCCATACAAGAAACCGATGGTTACGAAGAGGGGAATACCATACAACTCAGGCCACCCAAGTGAACAACTGAACGCAATTGCACAGAACGAATTTGTGAGGCTAATCCGTAACTCGGCGAATTTGGAAGTAGCAGGTCCACACCTATATGAGGCAAAAGGCAAGTTTCTTCAACTGGGCTACCCAGCCGGACTGCTGAATAGAATGAAGAAAAAGGCTATTTGTATTGTTGCGACGGAAAGGAAGAATGCCGATAGAGTACGCGTGAAGGAGTGTGTGTCAAAGGTAGATAGTCCGATTGTAAGCCTTACCTACCTGGAGGGTGTGAGTGGCCCGATACGTGAAATCTTGTCTCGTAGTGGCTTTAAAACCTACCTGCGGAATGTAAAAGGACTAAGAAAACGTTTAGGAAAGAAAGTGCCTCCAGTTGCTGTTGAAGTGGAACGGGTGACTCAGAAGACAAAGAATGACGCTTTGATGGGAAATGTGACTGATACTAAGGAAGGTGTGTACAGAGTACCGTGCAAGGGATGCAGTGCAGTGTATGTCGGAGAGACGAGGAAGGGCGTAAGAACAAGACTGGGACAGCATATGGACAATGTCAGGAGAGGAGTGCAGGATAATGGCATTGCGCTCCACTGTGCTGCCACTGAGCACGAGATTGACTGGGAGAAATCCACGACGCTCATCCGCTCAAACTCTGCACGCGACAGCCATCTAAGGTGCCTGGAATCCATTGCTATACAACACCATTAGCAGAATGGATTCCAACTTATGAATATTCAGGGCCCTTCTTACCCAAATGTGAGACACCTTGTGGGGAGGGACTTGAGTGAGCAGTTAGAGCGGTGTTGGAGAGCTAGTAGCAGCAAGAAGGGCCCACTACCTTCTAAAGACAGCATGAATGGTCCACTACCTTGTAAATACAGGAGGCTACGTGTTCTGCCAAATTCAAATTCTGGCAAACAGCAAGAATGTGACCAGGATCCCAATTTTTCCTTTGAAGTGCCTGATGATGACAGTAGCATTGCTGTCGAAAATTAGCAAGACTCTGTTAGTGTCTTATGTATGAAATTGAGCGATCATGGAAGAAGATTGTAGTTTTAAAACATCTACTTAAAATTTAAAAAACCCGCATGCATGCAACAGAGAAAATGATTAAGAATAATTCATAACATTAGGTGACTACCCTAAAGTTTAAAATCAGCAGCATAATGTTACTGAGATTAAGAATTTTACAATCTTAATAAGAGCAATAATTTAAAATACATGCGGACAATTTATGAAGTAAGAATAATCGATACACATTCGAAATAAAAAATAAAAAAATAAAAAAATAATAAGACTAGCAAAATAAAACGCTGAAGTAAAAACAATCAGTTGACATCTGATCTGCTTACAGTATCTTTTAATTTTATTTTGAAGGTAGTATAGTTATCTATTGTTAATACAGAGTCAGCAATCTTTGAAATTTTATTAAAGATATTCGGTAAATAGAATGCTTTATTACGAGTTCCATATTCATTTTTCCATAAAGGTAGTTTATATTTAACGGAGGTATTTCTCAAGGAACCACTCCAAAAATGCATTTTCTGCTCTCTAAAAGTGAAGAAGTGTTTTAAAATGATGTTATAATCTCTTAGTTGAATATAATAATAATAATAATAATAATAATAATAATAACAATAAACTTTATTTCATAACGACTCGAAGTTTGATGTGCCAAACTTGTGTGAGTCTACACTTAAAAAAAAAACACATCAAGATGAATAAAAAATAAATAAATAATACTAATTACAGTTGTTTTTACACTATTTGCAAGAATCCTTACAATAAACACTATATCTCAACAGTATGACGCTATTTACATTATCTATTTATTTTTTGGTTTGTTATCTTATTCTGTCATATTCATTATTATTTCCTTTAAATTCCTCTTCAATTCATTTAAGCTTTGATAATTTAACGCGTTTTTAGGTAATTCATTAAAAATCTTTGGTACATACCATCTTTTGTTTCTTTGGCCATACTAATTTTTCCTTCTTGGTATTTCAAACCTTTGAGAGTGTATTCGTAATTTAGATCTTTTTTCGTTATTATAATTTTTAAATTTATTGTCGTAATAATTTTTTGTTATAACCATATACTAGTCACGTATTTGCAACACTGTCAGTATCTTATTTCCTTTATAAATCTCTTTAGTTTTTGCATTTTTTATTCTAAATAGCAATTTTACAATTTTATTTTGAATCTTTTGCAGTTTATCAATTAAATACTCAGATGCAAAACCATATATTTCTATAGCATATCTAATATGACTACCTCCATATTAGATCCATGCATAAAAGATCCATGCATCATAGATCATTTTTTTATTTTTCATGCTAAGTATATTTTTAATTTGATATACTTTTGGTAACGTTTGTCGGAGCTTCACAATTATGTTTGAGATATGCATTTTAAAAATCCAGTTTTTATCAATGTGTATTCCTAAATAATTAGCTGTGTTTTTAATTTCTAATTTTTTTACACTTAGTATGACACACATCACTTTCTCTATTCCTCTGAAGAACTTTGCAGTCCATATAATGTTTCACTATTGATTTCTGTTGCATAATTTTGGTACACTTATATCTATTTGTATTGTTTTTTCATTACTTCTAAAAAGTTAATTTTCCATAAACCAATAATTTAGTAAATTAAAATCATGTTGTAAGTTTTTAATAATTTCCTTGTATTCCCAATTAACTGAAGTAAGTATTGTATCACCTGCAAAATGATATATCATTGTTCTATCAATACCATATGTTATATCATTTGTGTATATAAGGAGTAACAAGGGTCCCAATACAGAGCCTTGTGGCACTCCATAATTTACCTTTTTAAATTCAGTATATTCTTCCTTAATTTTGACTGTTGCTTTCCTGTTATTCAAATAACTTTTTATGAGCTTGTATATTTTCCCTCTTAACCCAATTAATTCACATTTTTTTAACAGTATCTTCGGATCAAAGGTATCAAATGTCTTTTGTAAGTCTATTAGCACCGCTCCAACATGTTTACCTTCATTTAATGACTTTGTTATTACTTCATTTATTTCTATTAGCAAATCAGTTGTTCCTGTCTTTTTCTTATATCCATACTATATAGTTGTTAATTTTAACAACTGTTGTTATTCTGTAGTTGTTAAAGCATTAACTTTTTCTAGAAAATTTCTTATTTTGTTACCAAAAAATTTTTCTATTATTTTATCAATTATTGACAAAAGCGACACAGGTCTATAATTATTTTTATCAGATTTACTTCCTTTCTTGTAAATTGGTCTTAATACTTGGGTTTTTAACACATCTGGCCATACCTCTTTATCTATCATTTTATTAATTAATTTACAGATTCCAATTGAGGTATTTTCTTTAGTTTTTTTAATATGATCTGTTTTTATTCCATCTATCCCAGTTGTATTTATATTTTTTAATTCATCAATTATCTGTATTATTTCCTTTTCATTTGCATAGTCAATGAACATTGTTTTGTTGTTCCTGTAGTGGAGTTTCTTTTTATTTTTACAGTAATTTTCTCTGTAGAACTCTCCTTCCTTAAAACATTTTGTTTCTTCTTGGAATTGTGTTTTCAATTTTGGAACCTGATTCGTAAAATTGTCATTTAATTCATTTGCTATTCTAACAACATCCTTTTCTTTAAATGTTTTTAATAACTCACTGTCGATACTTTCTTTTTTTTCCTTTTCCTGTTATTTCATTAATTACTTCCCAAATAGATTTATTCTTCTTCTTTAAATTTTCTATTCTTTTGCTATAGTAGTGTTGCTTACATTCTTTTATTAATTAAATTAATAAAAGAATGTAAGCAACACTACAGCTGAACTTCAACGAAGGACAAAATAATCAGTCATTTACGTTGCCGTGGATTGCGTAACAATAAAGGGATGTACGTTAGATGATGGTTACACAACAATAAGAACATCCACAAGCCAACG
>JAHWFP010267731.1:0-10856 GCA_023313725.1 Lithobius niger | reverse complement strand
TTTTTAATTTTTTTTATTATATAAATGTTTCACTACAGGGTCCTAAACCCTCTTCAATCATGTTGTGAATTTTTTTTTGTATTATATACCTATTTTGATGAGGAGGTCTTAAAGTTCCTTCATTGTACATAGTGTGGGGTTTTTTTTTTTTTATTATATAAATGTTTTGCTAAAAGAGATCTTAAATCTTCTTAAAAATGTAGGTTTTTACTTAATAAATTTTTCCCTCGCAAGGGGGGAAATTTGTGTTTGCGTAGCTTCGTGTCCGACTTTACTTATTTTGTTTATTGTCCATACTTGTTCTTTTTTTCGGCCATATCTTTTATTAACGTCTACGATAAACACCTAGTTTTCTACTGGAAACCTAGGCGACGAACTTAACGTTGGTTTCGACTACGCGGCATCATGCAATTAGAACCAACGAAACACCGTTGGGCCACTCGGACGACTAGCGTTTGAGAATTCCAAATTCGGGTGATGAACACGATACGTCAACGGATACCTTTTTTAATTTTATTTTTTTTTAACTTCGTTACATTTAATTTTTTGTTTGTTTTGCTACACATTCCCTTACGTATCGCAGCGGATTACGGGCCTCCTGGTGGTATCGACCGGGTGTTGTCTGGAAGAGCGGCATCGAAGGGAGCCGTATTACACAAACCCTACAAACAACGTGTATTATGACTCGCTGCGATGACGCCCCCTTCCACATGATAGCTAGACCGTATGCGCGCAATATGGCCTTTTGCGATATCACTTCTTCACATGTCTCACTTCTTGTTTGTAGTACATCTTATAAACTACCGGTGGGACTTTTGCATTTTATAATACCTAGCTTCTGATTTTTTTACGGGTATAGAGGCTTATCCCCTTCGCTGGACGCTCCCGGGGATTCGTTACTAGCCGTCAGTTTCCCCTTCAGGAAACTAGCCATCAGTTTCCCCTTCAGGAAACTAGCCATCAGTTTCCCCTTCAGGAAACTGCCGGTAGATTTTTGGGTTTTTAACTACCTAGCGGTTATCACTCCGCTCCCTCAGCCTTGTCCACGTTCTTAAATTCTCAGTCTGCACTACGTTCCGCTTATCGAATTGAAGGCACTACTTCGGCTGATATCGCTTCGTTATAGCCTATATGATTTGCGAAGGTGAGCTTTTTAGGCTCCCTCAGTCTCCGCCTGACGTCGCTTCATTTTGTATTTCTGCCGTGTCTAATCTCGTGGTTTTTTTTTTTTGTTTCAGTCCCTTCATACCCTACACACAACTACCCCCGACTAGATGAAGGACATCAGGTGGTATTAAACGTACACCATTATTGTTTCGCTTTCGAACACCTATTTTTTTTTACAGGCAGAAAAATAAAGGTTCCATGCTCAATCCTCATACTTAAGGTAACCCTCAATACGTGTGGCTTCTGACTATGCTTTATATTCCAGTATTTTTCGGTAATTCCAATTTCTTACCTTTTTTTTACAGCTTTCAGACCACCTTGAAGAAGACCCCTGGCTCAAAGATCTAACTGTCTCAGGCTTTTTTTGCTGTTATTTCACAACTGTACTATGCATGTACCTCTAAACGATTTTTAATAAAAAAAAAAGTGTATCTCCTGCCTATCACTTTTACCTATGCATGCACGCAAACAGGGGGAGTCTTTTCAACTGGTAACAATTATTATCCCGGCCGGGCAAGCACCGGGAGGCTACCGCTTCGCATTCATAGGGATATGGCAACGTGCCTCTACAGCTTATTGGTCATGGGCCCGACTGATAGACCCTAGATGCACACGCCTCCCCCCCCCCCCCTAGGATTCAAATGTGATACCCAAGGATACATAGGACTCTGTTAGGGGGTATCACTATACTACACAGGTCGGTGATCATAACTACTGACGCCAGAAGTTGGCGTTTACGATTGTGATGGCGTTGTGATTGAGCAGGAATAAACGATGTCGAAGTAATATCGTGGATCATCCTCTCCATCAAGTGAGTTACCACTTGACAAGTGGTGCCCGAGTGTTGGATTGAACCTTGTCGACAGTCTGCTGACGTATGTCATGTTTGAACGTAAGTTTTTGGCATTATTTTTGGAATTTTTAGTGCGGTGTATTTCGCGCCGTGTTGACAATAGCGGCTGCTCGCGATGGCAGCAGCGAATCGGCACGTGTTTGGCCACTGTCGGCGATCGCCGAACTTTCATCAAATGCGAAGATTGACAATCGTCTGCTTAAACCTTCCACTGATAATCCGGACGAACCATTGTGTGACACGTGTGCTTTCCCGTGCAAGCACCGTTTGGCCAGTGCTTCTGCCGGTGGAATTGTGTGCCTTCATTGGGCGCATGAGGCATTTTATAGGGTCTTTGCGTGGCTTCATTGGTCGGATGTGCGTCGATTGATAAGGCGGGCTCACCATCACGGCCTTGGACGATCGGCTGGTAAAAAAGGGGACCTGGCTAATTTGTCCGCTGAAATCGGTCATCACCCAGCGTGTTGGCTGAAATTAGACTTGAATCCCCACAGAGTTCCCTTCTTGTTTGCCATTGTAACCGCCTCGGTTATCGAGTACCGTTCCCTGCAATCGCCGTCATTCTCTTACGTGCCTAAGTGGCCTGAGGGTGTGGAAGTCGTCTTAGATCGTCATGCGTCTTCACTCACTGCCTGCTGCTTTGTGTGCACTGCCTATGCTTCCGAACTTCGTGGCCATGCTTTACTGTCTGCCTTGCAACCGTCTCGCCTTTTATCTCCTTGTTTGTTGACCGATGCAGCTTTGCAGACAGAACACCGAGCTGCAAATGTGTGCCATGCTTCGTCACAGATTGATGGCTCTCTACTCCCATTGTCGCTGATTACCGGCCACCCGACTTCGGATGCTGGCACCAGTTTCCTACCACTCCAGAAATCGGCGTTGGTGGCCGCCGTTTTTGATTTTCTACGTGACCGTGCTCGGTTCCACACTGCACTTGCTGTTGCCGGCTGTGTTCCTCGTTCCATTTCCTTAGCGCCATCGCTTGCTGTGTCGTCCCAAGCCGGACCGTCGGAAGTACCCCGTGAGTTCATCGTGCATTTGCGATTGATCCCTTTGGGCCCTGACTGGGTTCTTCTTTCCCACCAATTAATTGGGTTTCGATTTGTCGGCCCTGCTGCGACCGTGGAAGCTGTCTGGCAAAAACTCCGCCGTGGTGCCATTGATGCCGCCATGCTTGATGTGCTGGCTGGGGACATTTCTCTTGATGGATATTTCGCCGCAGTTCGTGCAGCTGTACCGCCAGTGGCGTCTCGCGCTGGTGACTAGTCGTTATATCTGATCGTTAACTCAACCCTTTGGGATTGTTTCCTCGACATGTCTGTGGTTATTGCTGTTGTTATACCTTGCTTATCTGTGATTACTACTAGTGTTCGCTGGTGAAACATTGAGATTATCAGTGTTGATTATACCATCCATTTGTGTTATTACTGGTAGCGTGTCATGATTATCCGTGATTACATTGCTGTGCTGATTACCTCGCAGTTGCTTAAAGCGACCAAGTGTTTGTATGACAAGTCAATCTTCAGTCTATTCCCTAAGTATGTGCCTCTTTATCTTGCAACATTTGCTGCGATTGTTATAATGTTGCGTGTCTTGATGCTCCCTATTTACCGTATTGCCTTGGCTCGCTTGGTGTGTTGATGTCAATTACAGCCACTGCCGTTGATTGATATGTCGGTTTAGGTTATTCCCTGTTTCGGCTGAAGTTTGCTCACAGTTTAATGCTCAGTTTTACTTGGCTGTCGACGTCATGCCTTGGCATACGATTCCTGGTTTTCATTGTGTACACCACTGTGCGTTACTCTTTATGTCCATATATTTGCCGTCCATATTTTGTACGCGACTTTCAGTAACCAAGATTTTGAAGTGCTATTTTTCCGGATAAATCCCGTGTTGTTCCTTGATTGTTCTATATTCTTAAATTGTAGCTTTGGGTAAGTTTCCTAACTGAGGTCGAAGGATGCCCTCGGTGCGCCTCCTTTTGTCGGTTGCATCCGCCTTTGGTCACGGCTCAGTTCTGCCGTAGTGTTTAAAGGTACGGGGTCTTACACCCTCGTTGATTTCGGTGGTGCTCTCGAATTATGGGCCGCACCGTGTGTTCCGATTTTCGGGTCTATTCTTGTCTTGTTACGTACTTGTATTGTATAACTAAATTGGTGGTCCCATTGAGACACAGCGCCGTTACTTATGCCTGTTGACGTGTTTATATGTGTTCTTATCGCTCACATCCTGCGAGTTTGGGATGTAAGGTGCTGAGCTGTGTGCTCATTCGAGTTTTGCCCTCCGGAAATTTTTCTGCGGGCTGGTAGTGTGCTTCCTTGCTTGTTTTGCAAGAAAGTGTTACTCTTTAGTCAGTTTTACAGTTTTTTTCACATTTTCATATTATTGAGCTGAAATTGATGTTTGCGTATGATTTGACTTATTTTTGACATTTTTATTAAGCGTTTGCCTGGACCCTATATTGTCCGGTTACAGCAATAGGTTTAAACAGTAATTGTGGCCTGTACAATGGTCACGAGTAACAGTTTTAGTTGCATGTTCAGCTCGTCATGTTATTCTTAAAAAGCGCCAAAAGTTCAAGACGTCGTCTGTTCTTGTTGTATGCCATTGTAAGCTGTGGGTCGTCACACGACTGATTTGGGTGATGAGTGTGTGTATGGTGATAAGCCTAATGTGGTATTTTGAAGTTCTGGATTGCCCCTGGGTGTCGCCATTGCTGGTGTCATGGTGGCTGGTGAAATGTGTGTTGGCCTCGGCCTGGTTCCCTTTCCTCGCTTCGGCTTTCAGTGTTTCCCGAGCCGGGTTTGGGTTTCGTGCCGTTGTCCTCCTTCTTATTATTGGGAATTGCTTGTTGCAGTTTGGGCGAGCCCACGTCTCTCGAGTACGTCCTATGTTTCCTTTATTTGAACGATTTGTCCTTTTTGAGATTTTGTGCGCTGCAAAATTTAGTGTCATGTTTTTCGGATAGATCTTCCCATGTAAATTTGGTTCTTTTGTACCTCAGTGTGTGTGCTTGGGATACGACCCCCTTCGCTGGTGACTGTCTGTCTACTGTCTGTTTGTCGAGTTGAGCTTCCGGACACTGACGTCGGGCTCCGGATGCTGTTCATCTCTCCTGCATTGGCACCCCATTTGTCAGCCGTGCATGGCGGTCGTTCGGTGTTGGGAACCGTCTTCCTTGTTCTGCCGATGTGGTACTGGATCGGGGGTGGGAGAGACCTGAGTGCAGGTTTGGGACTTTGGCGTTATCCATATTTCCTGTGTTGCTACTTTGGCGTTACCCATATTTCCCGTGTTGCTACTTCGGGGAAGCTTCCGATCTACCTTGTCTGTGCTGTTGCCACTTTTGGTGGTCTTGTGGTTAGTCACCCGCCTATGTGGTCGTGCTCTCAGTTTTCCCTTGGTGTTAAGGATTAATTTTTCTGAATGCAATTCAAAATTTGGGGCATGTGCTGTCTTTGGCGTTCGATTTTGAATTTGGGGCTCTTTCACGTTCGACTTAATGGTGGTTGGGCAGGAACACAGTTTTTTCTTATGTTACTCCCTTATGGTGCGCTGGAGTGGTATTCCCGTCGGCGTTTGGAGCCTTAACGACTGGTTGATGGTAGGTAGGTACCTAGGCCTTTTGCTCGGCGAAAGGTTGGAAGCCAGATCCGCTCGCCCCTCAGTGCGCTCTGCCATAGGGGTTGGGCAGGGGGGAGGCAAACCTGAGTGCCAGTCTGCTTGCAGGCAATGGCGGTTGGGACGTGTTATGCCCCAGCTGACCCCCGTGGCTATGGTGGACCTGAGACGCCCTGGAGCCCAAGGGCATGTGTTGCTGCAATTTTCATTTTCCACTGTGTTCCCTGCCTGACGCTCTGTAGGGTTATTACTGAATTTAATCAGAAATTATGTGTGACTGCGATGTTAATCTTTTGTTTTTACCTTCAGGTGTGATTCACTTGGTTTGTTGCGGTGGGTGACGCTCGCTCCAAGGCTGGTGCATGGACCCCCGGGCTAGCTAAGTTGCATCGTCGAGTCTGGCGGTTCCCGTAAGTCCGACTTCTTTGGTTTTGTGCTGAGTTGTCCCGGTGGCCCATGGGTCTTGGCGAGAGCGTTCCTGCCATGTGAGTATTTCGTTTTGCGGAGATCAGGTAATTGGCTTAAGTGTAACTGTGAGTTAGGGTGAACATGTTGTAAATTTTGGTAAACGTGTAAGCAGGTAAATGGGTGTAGTGTGTAAGTGCACGATTGTGTGTTGTGGCGAAGAAATTGTTCGAGATGGATTGCTATGATTGTGACGCTCCCGTTTCGCTGATTTCACCTGCAGCTCGGGGTGCTGCTCTTTTGATGTGGGGAGCATGTAATGTTTTCCCAGTGGGCCTTGTTCTCTGTCATGATTATATACAACCTTGTCATGTTCCGGTTGGTAGTGACGCCCGTGACGCCGGAAGTTGTATACGCCATGTAAATGTTGTGATTGAGCAGGAATAAACGATGTCGAAGTAATATCGTGGATCATCCTCTCCGTTAAGTGAGTCACCACTTGACAAACGGGGGTAGGCTGGCAGATTGCCGTCAGTGTAAAACAAATCCACGACCCCCTATGGTGTTAGTGATTTATTTGCCCCCCCCCCTCCCCTCAAAAAATTGAGTTATGATTTTCATTTTCATGAAACGAGTGTACGGAACGTATTAGGCCTACTTTAATACTTTGTGGGATGTGCCGAGCTAAATAAATTTATTACATTAACATTCTACAACTTGCTGTGCACTTACTCTCGTATATTTAACCTGTCTATCTCCGCCCCATCCTCCTGATAGCGCCTTCAAAAAAATGTTAGCCCGCCCTTCCTTCCTTTATAAAAGTTTTCATGAGACCCCCTCATTTTCGCCGACCCACCCCCATTCATAAATAATGAACGGTGTCTTAGGTCATCGGAGGAACAGAGATACAGATTAGTGTGGCACGTGTTTAGTACTTAACGCATAAAGCACTAATAATTAATTGGAAAAAAATATTGGACGTTACTTGAGACCGTCAAAGACGCCACGACTATATTCGAATTGCGTGCAAGCGAAATGCTGTAGCTCGTGAAATCAACTGTACTACTGTTGGCATACTTGCCAATATTGTTAAAAGTACGTACAAATCAGCTGTGGGAAGATATGAAGAATATTCCAGATCCAAGTGAAGGTATGTTTGTGAACGAATTATTGTGCTACCTAACGAACAATCTTAACGAAGATACCCCAGAGCGGTTGGCCATACTCATTGAAGCGTTTTACACGGCCGAAGAAAATATTGAGGCTATCAAAATAATCGCTGCACTCGCGAAAGCTGCCGGGGATTCTGAACAATGCACGCAGAAAGATATAATTACCATTGTTGATGTGATTAACGTACTAAAAGAAATGCCTCTGGGCAGGCGCCCATCCCCGAGCACGTGTGTGCACCGACGGCACCGATATTTGGCCCCTGTTCACTGTGATGCGAGAACTTAGACTCGAACTTTCTCAAATTCGTGCTGCTGTTACTGTTTCCAATGTTCCTAAGAACAAAATTGTTGCAAATTTTGGATCTGTAATGAAAAATACTACGAACAAGGCTTGCGGCCCTCCCAAGGAATTGAAGGCGCCAGCAACTGCGTTGAAAAACAGGAAGTGTCTGCACGTGAGTGGAAATCCGCAATGAGAGAGGGCGCTGCAAACAAGAAGACCGGAAGTGAAAGTGAAACCGAAGTTGAATCTCGTAGTCTTCAACAAACTTATGCTTCTAAGATTAGTGGCGACCGTAAACTTTCCAGGGAAGGTTCCACGCCACCAATTGCTGAGAATGGTGGGAAGAATATCACCACTGATTCACTTACATGCAATAAATTGGCTATCAATAGTGGTAATTCATTTCTAGAATTCGGAGCAAATACTGAGCATCAACCAACTAGCATGACTTGTCCTGATGCAGTAGGGCCCTCATCTGACAGTGGCCGCTGGGTCACACAAAATAATAGAAGATTTAGAAAGCCACGTGTGCCTGTGATCTCCGGAGCTAGACCTCAAGATAAAGCACAGGGTCTAAAGGGAGTGCCCAGGAAAGCATATATCTACGTTGGAAGATGTGATCCGGCCACGTCAAAAGCGGATATTAAAACTTTTCTAGTGGCTGAGGGCCTCTCGGATACGGAAATTTTCGAAGTTCCGACTAGAAGTTCTAGATACGTTTCGTTCTGCCTTCGTATACCTGAAGACAAACAAGACTTTATTCTGAATCCAGAAGTGTGGGATTGTGGTATTGAAGTGCGATTGTGGCAGGGTACAGTACGGCATTTATTCTTCAGTCGACAATTTTCCAAGCCCCTACAAAATGCTGCCGAAACCAATCTTGCTGACAAACAAAAGGAGGCCACCAGCGATCACCACGAACCACCAACACTCCATTTAATGGTAATGGGGTTAGCTGTTTCCGGCACCACTGGTCATTTTGTATCTGGTGATGCATGTGATCAAGTAAGCGCTCAGCCTGTACCAAACCGTTCTGCACTCGGTAGTCACTTAACTGCAATCGCCGATGGTATCAATAAGGAGCTTGGAGGATGTACACAGGAGCAACTTTTGCACGAAAATCTGCTGGCTCCTGCTAGCGTGCATAAAATCAGCACTTCCCAATGACTCGTCAATGATGCTCAGAAACGAAATAACTCGAATGAACACCGTAACCTGAAGTTTTTGATTGTTAACTTTAGGAGTGCACGAAACAAAGCAGTGCAGATTTTTGATTTGTGCAGCCAAGAGGAACCGGATGTTATTCTTGGATGCGAAACTTGGCTAGAGGAACTGGAACCTGATTGTGTGTTTCCCTGTGAATATATTGTTTACAGAGTTGACAGAAAATCTCATGGTGGTGGTGTACTTGTTGCAGTGAAGGCAGAGTTTGTGTCTTACCAGGTTTCTTTGCCCAGACTTGGGATTGAAGCATGTGCTTGTGTGATTGCTTTGCGTTCTGAGAACTTAGTGGTTATGTCATGTTATCGCACTGATGGTGACATGCGTTACATGTTGGACATGATTGATCAGGCTGTTCACAACACCAGTAGGAAGTTGATTATTGGTGGCGATTTTAATTTAAGTACAATCCGTTGGGGGAAGGAGCTCAACGTTTATGAGCAGCAGGATGAAAACTCACTTGCTGTGTTGGACATGATGGCCAAGTTTGACTTGGAACAAATTGTTAGTAAGCCAACTAGGGGAAATAATTTTCTGGATTTGTGCTTCACTAACCTTGACTCGAACAGAGTTGGTGTCGTCGTGAAGGAAGGGCTGAGTGATCATAAATGCGTTGTGGTGGATATAGGGGTAAAACCTAAATTGAAAACACAGGTTAAAAATCAGTTTCTGGTGTATAAAAGAGCAAACGTTGCCGCTATTGCTGATTACCTGGAAGAGGCTATCATGAATTTTGACACAAGTGTCCAGGATTGGTCTGTTCACCAAGCTTAGGACTTCCTAAAGTGTATTATTAAGGAGCTCGTTGAGAAGTTTGTTCCTACTGGTACTGCAAAGAATTCTACTGGCTTGCCATGGGTTAATAGTGAGTGCAGGAAACTGATCAAGAAAAGAAAGACGCTGTACAATAAGTGTAAAAGTAGGAATGAAATTAACTGGTCCGATTATAAGCAATTGGATGTTTTGGTTAAAACCTAATTGAAGGAAGCACGTGCACACTTTTATGATAATCTGCCTAATCTTCTTGGGTCAAACCCAAAGAGTTTTTGGACTTTGGCTAGAGGGAAAAGGGAGACGGATCATGCGCTTCCCCCATTGAGAAGTCCGGATGGTGAGCTCAGTACTAATCCTGCTGAAAAGTGTAATGTTTTGAATGACTACTTTCAATCAGTTTTTGGGCACCCTCACAAGGGACCTCTACCGTTTTTCTCGAGCAGGACTGATGCCAAAATGTTAGAGGTAACGGTTACCTTTGAAGGAGTTCAGAAACTGATAAATGCTTTGAAGACTGGGAAAGCTTGTGGTGCGGATGGAATCACAGCTAAAATTCTTAAGCTGATGCTGCCGTACAGTGCACAGTTTTTAACGGTAATTTTTAACAAGTCACTGACTGAGGCGGAACTGCCAGTGGACTGGAAGTTTGCTAGGGTGGTTCTCCTTCATAAGGGAGGGGACAAAACTGATCCCGGGAACTACAGACCAGTATCTCTAACGTCTGTGGTGGTGAAGATGTTGGAGCACATCGTTGTGTCTTGTGTTAGCAAACACCTGGAAGAAAATAAACTTCTACATCCTGCACAGTATGGCTTCAGGAGAGGAGGTTCTTGCGAACAAATGCTTGTTGACCTTCAGCATTTCATTGTCACGGGTATGGACCAGGTTGACATGGTTTCTTTTGACCTTTCTAAAGCATTCGATACAGTAGACCATCGACTGCTTTTGCACAAAATGGCTGCATATGGTATTGCAGATGGGGTCTTGAACTGGACATCCGACTTCCTTGGGTGTAGGGAACAAGTTGTAGTAGCTGATGGACTGACATCTGACTCGAAGCAAGTAACCTCTGGCGTACCGCAGGGTTCAGTGTATGGTCCTCTGCTTTTTATTCTCTTCCTGAATGATGCTCTGGATCATTTTTCAAGTGCAGCCTTCTATTTTGCTGACGATGGAAATTTAGCAGCAAGAATTAAGTGTTTTAATGACTGCTTGGCTCTTAGCAGAGACACCATTATCTTTTGGAACTGGTGTAAGAAGTGGAGTTTAAAGATCAATCGCACCAAGACTAAAGTTGTGTCATTCACAAGGAAACAGCTGGACAATACAGTGTTTTATTATTACACTTTAGGGGGGGGGG